>JASTWF010000075.1:397004-462953 GCA_030390025.1 Squalus acanthias | reverse complement strand
GGGGGGCCGGGGGAGAGGGTGGGGGGCCGGGGGAGAGGGGGGGGGCCGGGGGAGAGGCGGGGGGGCCGGAGGAGAGGGTGGGGGGCCGGGGGAGAGGGTGGGGGGCCGGGGGAGAGGCGGGCTGCCATCGTTCTTCAGCCAGCGCTGCCCTCTGATAACCAGGGTGCTTCAGTGAGTCGGGCCCGGCGTTTTCCTTTTCCGCTGCAGCCCTCGCCATCCCCTCCCCAACAGTACTGATCCCTTGTGTGGGCCCCGGTCGCCCCCCGGTACCTCACCCAAGTGATGATTCCTCCTGTGAGACTGAGCAGTCATTCGGGTTGGTGGACTGTGGGAGGCATCACACCCGAGCCTGATCGTGTTCCTCCTTTCTTTCTCTTATTCTTTCGTTCTTTCTTCCCTCCTTCCCTCTTCCTTTCATTGACCCTGGGGCCCTGGGCAGCACAGTTCACTGGGCACAGCATTTACACAGTAATGATGTGGAGATGCCGGTGTTGGACTGGGGTGGACAAATGTGAGAAGTCGCACAACACCAGGTTATAATCCAACAGCTTCATTTGAAATCACAAGCTTTCGGAGCTGCTGCTCCTTCGTCAGGTGAAGTGAAGAGATGCATATAGACACAGCATATATAGTCAGAGAACACTGCCAGATGACTACAGATAAACAGTGATAAAGGGCAGTTAGAAAGACTAACTGTAATCACCTGGCAGTATTCTCTGACTATATATGCTGTGCCTATATGCATCTCTTCACTTCACCTGACGAAGGAGCAGCGCTCCGAAAGCTTGTGATTTCCAATAAAGCTGTTGGACTATAACCTGGTGTTGTGCGACTTCTCACATTTGTACACAGTAAGCCAGTGACAGAGTTTGACATGTTTGAAGGAGCGGCCACAACACGGGTGCGATTTGACCCTCTGACCATTTGGTTGTAAAGTCGGGGCTGTAAGCGAGCATTGCCCCAAAGAGAGACGGTCCCTCACAACAGCACTGAGACATGACACCGAATCACCCCGGGGTTTGTTGGCTCAGCAGCAGATGTTGCTGTTACACCGAGTAATCACGTGCGGGAGGCTCATGTCCATCTCGGGGCATGGCGGGTTACTCCTGTCACCCTCAGCAATGGGCTAGCAGACAGTGTGGTGCAGGCCAACTGGCCGATAGTGACCCACACAAGGGGAGAGAATGCTTGAAATGACCCTGCAATCCTACAGTATCTGTGCTCACGCACTTGTTTCCCCCCCCTCTCCATCTCTCTTTTACAGGAAGCTGGAGCTGCCGCCTGTGTCTGGATACACTGAAAGAAAAGGCCTCGATTTACCAAAACCCCAACCCTCCTCCTTCCTAATGCACCCGACCGGGACAGGAGGGGCTCTATCGGGTGGCGGGGAGGGGGCACGAAGTGGCATTACATGTGTTGTCAGTAAAACTCACCGCAGGGGGTAGCACTCTCTGCTGTTCTCAGACAGATACCTGTAGAGGCGTGTGTGTGTGTAGGGCAGTATGTGGCTCTGTGTGTGTGAGAGAGAGAGCGGGGCAGTGTGTGGCTCTGTGTGTGTGTGTGAGAGAGCGGGGCAGTGTGTAGCTCTGTGTGTGAGAGAGAGAGCGGGGCAGTGTGTGGCTCTGTGTGTGTGTGTGTGAGAGAGCGGGGCAGTGTGTGGCTCTGTGTGTGTGAGAGAGAGCGGGGCAGTGTGTGGCTCTGTGTGTGTGTGTGAGAGAGCGGGGCAGTGTGTAGCTTTGTGTGAGAGAGAGAGCGGGGCAGTATGTGGCTCTGTGTGTGAGAGAGCGGGGCAGTGTGTGGCTCTGTGTGTGTGCAGGGCAGTATGTGGCTCTGTGTGTGTGAGAGAGAGAGCGGGGCAGTGTGTGGCTCTGTGTGTGTGAGAGAGCGGGGCAGTGTGTGGCTCTGTGTGTGAGAGAGAGCGGGGCAGTGTGTGGCTCTGTGTGTGTGAGAGAGCGGGGCAGTGTGGCTCTGTGTGTGAGAGAGCGGGGCAGTGTGTAGCTCTGTGTGTGAGAGAGAGAGCGGGGCAGTGTGTGGCTCTGTGTGTGTGTAGGGCAGTATGTGGCTCTGTGTGTGTGAGAGAGAGAGCGGGGCAGTGTGTGGCTCTGTGTGTGAGAGAGCGGGGCAGTGTGTGGCTCTGTGTGTGAGAGAGCGGGGCAGTGTGTGGCTCTGTGTGTGTGAGAGAGCGGGGCAGTGTGTGGCTCTGTGTGTGAGAGAGCGGGGCAGTGTGTGGCTCTGTGTGTGTGAGAGAGCGGGGCAGTGTGGCTCTGTGTGTGAGAGAGCGGGGCAGTATGTAGCTCTGTGTGTGAGAGAGCGGGGCAGTATGTAGCTCTGTGTGTGTGAGAGAGAGCGGGGCAGTATGTAGCTCTGTGTGTGAGAGAGAGCGGGGCAGTATGTAGCTCTGTGTGTGTGAGAGAGAGCGGGGCAGTATGTAGCTCTGTGTGTGTGAGAGAGAGCGGGGCAGTATGTAGCTCTGTGTGTGTGTGCGCACGCGTTTATACACCTCATATCATATTTGCACCCTGTGCGAACACTACAATTTTAAAGGGGCAGCAAGCTTGAGTTGGATAATCCAGTCGGATCAGGTCAGTGACCCCCACAGAGCTGGTCCATGAGGGCATGGCCCGAGATTGGTACACGCAGAAGCCGTCCACCTCCGTCGCCCCCCCTCTCCCCGCCCCCGGTGAGTGACGGGCTTCCTCTGTGACTGTCCCTCGAATGTTTGGGGAGTGGGAGCCAGCACCTGAGAATTTGTTTTTTAATTAGTGCGCCCCCCCCGCTCCTCCCTTTAAGGTGATGCCCCTTGCCCCCATTGCCAGTCAAGGGTTGGTTTGAGCTGGTCATCGGCAAAGCCCCAGCACAGTCTAGAACCTGCCTGCTGCTCCTCCCCGACTCTGACCCTCGGGACAGTAACCGAGACCGGCGGTTTTAGCAATTCGTCCTGTGATGGATTTCCACCTCGGGGGTATTTTTAGGGTGCAGGGGAAACACAAGGGGAGCGTATCTACGCTCCGGTCATCCACGACAGAATTCCTGTAACCTTGTGACGGGGGGGTGCGCCGATCTTCTCCCCCCGCCTGGCTCGGGAGTGGGCGAGCTGCAGTCCGTTTTCCCCCTATCCTCGTCCTCTCACCTGACGTGCGACAGCAAAGCTTGGAGAGCACTCGATCGCTCGGTTCAACAGTGGCTCCACTCCACTGTGGCGGTTAATGCAGGCCCCCCACCCCCCATTATAGTGGGGGGGTTTTCCCCGAGCGAATGGTTTGGGCGATCCAGGGTGCTCCTTGAATCCACGGGACGCTTTTAATATTCTTTATCTTTTGTTGAGAGGCATTGCAAGTTTCCGGTGCCGGGGCACGGCGGGGGGGGCGCGCTCTAGTGATTTAAAGGGACCAAGTATCACCCCCCTGAAAGTGGAATGCACTGGCTGTATCTGCGATTCAACTGTGTTTACATTGCACCCTCTCTTTGTGGGTCCTTCCATTTAGCATTATCATTTAGAAACGCAAAATAACTTATAGGAACAGGAGGAGGCCATTCAGCCACCTCGAGCCTGTTACACAGGAACAGGAGGAGGCCATTCAGCCCCTCGAGCCTGTTACACAGAAACTGGAGGAGACCATTCAGCCCCTCGAGCCTGTTACACAGGAACAGGAGGAGTCCATTCAGCCCCTCGAGCCTGTTACACAGGAACAGGAGGAGGCCATTCAGCCCTCGAGCCTGTTACACAGGAACAGGAGGAGGCCATTCAGCCCCCTCGAGCTTGTAACACAGGAACAGGAGGAGTCCATTCAGCCCCTCGAGCCTGCTCCGCCATTCAGTCAGATCATGCCCGATCTGTGTCTTAACTCCATCGACCCGCCTTGGTTCCGTAACCCTTAATACCCTGACCCAACTAAAATCTTATCAATCTCAGCTTTGAAAATTTTCAATTGACCCCCCCCCCAGCCTCAACAGCTTTTTAGGGGGAGAGAGTTCCAGATTTCCACTGTCCTTTGTGTGAAGAAGTGCTTCCTGACATCACCCCTGAACGTCCGAGTTCAGGTTTTTTTTTTAAACGCTGGGGTACCTTTTTAAAATCCCGGGACGGAGTCTCGGCGATTGCGGGTCGGGTGTATTTCCCACTTTGCCCCCCCCCCGGGCTGATAGTGTGACTTCACGAAGCACTTCCCGTTGTTCTCGGGTAGAGTCTAGGCCGTTCGGAGTTTCAGTCTGTTACAGGAGGTGAATCAGATGTAGGTTTGTACCTCCTTCCCCGCCCCCCTGTCTGCCTGGAGCCCCTTCCCCGGGGCATCACGGCCAGACACTTCCTGCCCCCCTCCGGGGAAAAATACATTGTAAAATTCCTCTCCGACCCTCTCAGGCGATGGAAAGCCAGTCCCGGGCATCCCACGTTCCGTGTGTTAGCCATCAAGACGCTTGCCATCTAAGAGCCTAGGTCCCGCTCGGCCCAGCGAAGCAGTTGTTCCCAGCGAGAGTCGACATCTCCGGCAGAGGAGGAGAGGAAAGGCACCTTTCTAGTGCGAGCGTGATTGGCGGGTGAGCGTACTGTTCAATACCGGGGAGCCCATTGCAGCAGACACCCGCCCTTACACCAGTGATGTACCCACTGGCCGCGCACCTGTCGGGGAAGCTCCCGGGCCCCGGGACCTTGGCATTCTGCCGAGGCCCTGCGCTGCGTGCGGGCGGCCAACGCCTGTCCCCAGCTCTCAGCCAACGCCTGTCACCAGCTCTCAGCCAATGCCTGTCCCCAGCTCTCAGCCAATGCCTGTCCCCAGCTCTCAGCCAACGCCTGTCCCCAGCTCTCAGCCAACGCCTGTCCCCAGCTCTCGGCCAACGCCTGTCCCCAGCTCTCGGCCAACGCCTGTCCCCAGCTCTCGGCCAACGCCTGTCCCCAGCTCTCGGCCAACGCCTGTCCCCAGCTCTCGGCCAACGCGTGTCCCCAGCTCTCGGCCAACGCCTGTCCCCAGCTCTCGGCCAACGCCTGTCCCCAGCTCTCGGCCAACGCCTGTCCGCAGCTCTCGGCCAACGCCTGTCCCCAGCTCTCGGCCAACGCCTGTCCCCAGCTCTCGGCCGGCCTCTCCCCAGCTCTCGGCCAACGCCTGTCCCCAGCTCTCGGCCAACGCCTGTCCCCAGCTCTCGGCCAACGCCTGTCCCCAGCTCTCGGCCAACGCCTGTCCCCAGCTCTCGGCCGGCCTCTCCCCAGCTCTCGGCCAACGCCTGTCCCCAGCTCTCGGCCAACGCCTGTCCCCAGCTCTCGGCCAACGCCTGTCCCCAGCTCTCGGCCAACGCCTGTCCGCAGCTCTCAGCCAACGCCTGCCCCCAGCTCTCAGCCAACGCCTGTCCCCAGCTCTCGGCCAATGCCTGTCCCCAGCTCTCGGCCGGCCTCTCCCGCTCTGGAGCAGCTGCTAGCGGCAGTGTCAAAGGTCGGGGTCAAGGGGCAGCCCAATAGATGGCCAGACTCTCCTCCTTTCCTCTTGCTGGTGAAGGGCCTTGTTCTCGCTGCGTACCCTCACCCCCTCCCAGCTCGCGCCCCCCCCCCCCCCCGTTGAATCTTTGCCTCCCCTAATGTCTTTGAATCCACTGCCTTACCAGGTCGATGATTCCGAATGTTTAACGCCCCTTGTGAATTTTTGTTTGAAGTGTTTTGTTTCCGTGTGTGCTAATGATGGTTTGGACGAGGGTGCGGGGGGTTCGAAGGGTGAGGGCGCGAGGGGTTCGCAGAGTGAGGGTACCGAGGGGTTCGCAGGCTGTTTTGTCCACGGGGAATTTGTTGCCAAGTTACTCGGGAAAGAGAGATGTCGTGTTATTTACTCCTTGTATAAACCGTCCTTTTAAAAGGAAAAGCGTTTTCCCGGGAGATGGAGTACGCTAGCGCTCTGCGGCTCCTGGCGAGCCAAGGGAGCTGTCCTTGATCACGGGGTAGGCTGGTCGCTCCCCTCCCAGGCCTGGGCCCAGCCTCCGAGCCGAGACTGAAAGACCTGCGCCGAGTTTCCTGCAATTCCCGGTTGCAACACGCTGCCCACATAAGTCAAAGATGGTCAGGATTCTCCGCGGGGAAGTCTTTGCAGATGTTCGGGAGAGGTGCCCAGGCACGATACTTCAAGTAGATTGCTGCTGTTTGTGTCCCGCATGATTCACCGCAGTCCCCTTCACTGCCGCAGTGTCCAGCCTCGGAGGAGCACAGCCGCCTATCTACCTTTCAAATCAAAATAATTCTTCCATTGCCAACTTAATAGTTAAATAAATATGCAAGTCGACAGAATGGCCCTCCCTATGCCAGCATTGAGTTGCCCCCTTTCACCCCCTCCCCTTCCTCCCACAGTAAAGCCAAGTCTGGACCACTCCTTAGCGAAGCAATTGGCACTGACTGCTGTCGGTACGTTTTTGAAAGTTTTTGTGTGTGTGCGTGTGAGTTTTTGCGCCAGTCAGGGTGAGGGGTGTCCAGCGACAGCATCAAGCATTCCCCCGGGGCGGCAGGAGTTGCGCGGCTCGAGCTCCCTCTCCTCTGCCACTAATGTGCCTCAACTGATCACACCACCCCCCCCCCCCCCCCCGGCTGTGAGATCTGCCCACCCTATTCGAGATTCTTCAACTGGGGGCGGTTTTGTTCTGGCGGGGGCTACTCACACCCACAGGGGTCTGGGCTGTGATTGTCCAAAATCTCCCCTCACACACCACCCGTACAGCTGGCAGACAGGGCTGGATTCGAATCCTTCGATCCCTGTAACCTTCCTCTAGGCAAGTGCCTCGACTCTATTTGGTGGCCCCCCCCCCCCCTTCTCCTCCTCCACTTTCTCTTGCTCCTCCTCCGCTCCCCCGCCCCACAAAGGTGTCCGACATTAAGAGCTCCCCCCACGTGGGGTGGGGGGGAATGGTGCAGGAGCGGGCGGAAATCTCTGGTACCCCCCCCCCCCCCCCCGTCCAATCCCTTTTGTAGAGAGCGGAGACCGAAATGGTTTCAACGAGCGCGCAAAATATTTGCACAAGAGGTTTTAGTGAATTTAAAAGCGAGATTTCCCCGAGAATAGAGCTCGTCCTGTCCTCTGGGGAGTGATGTCTTATTTTTTATATATAGAGATATATACACACTTTAGTTACATAATGTAGTGAGAACCAGAAACTAATAAGGAATCCTTCTGAAGAACCTTACTAATTTTAAAAAGGAATTGTACGGTATATTTCAAAGGTTATTTTTTCCCCTCACATTTAGTGTGACGAGTATTTTTCCAATGTTGTACGGCTCGGGCCATTTAATCTTTTTCCAGTGTAGATTTTTGATACTATTTCTGTTCTCTTTCTTTTACTGGGGGGAGGGGGCTGGTTTCCGAAAGGTACTGAAATTTGTTCCTTTTCAATGTTAATAAAAGTTTACACAAAAAAAAAACCCCGTCTCGTCTCTTGACTCGCTCGCTCCCGGGGAGTGTCCCTGGGCCGCACAGGCCCCGCCGGAACCCAGCCTCTACCACTGGCTGCCGTGCTTCTGAGATTGGCAGCGGACAAACGGCTCGGAGTTCCAGCTCCAGCCCCGCCCGGCCCCATCACCGTCCACAGGCTCCGACCGCAAAGCACGGGGGCAACCATTGCTCGTAGAACTGAGCCCCAGAGACCGGAGGAACCAGCACCTGTGGGACCGAACCCCAGTGAGTGACAGCAGGCCCGAACCCCAGTGAGTGACAGCAGGCCCGAACCCCAGTGAGTGACAGGAGAGACCGAGCACCTGTGAGTGACAGGAGAGACCGAGTGCCCGTGAGTGATAGCAGGCCCGAGCTCCCGTGAGTGACAGCAGGCCCGAGCGCCCGTGAGTGACAGCAGGCCCGAGCGCCCGTGAGTGACGGGAGAGACCGAGCGCCCGTGAGCGACAGGAGAGACCGAGCTCCCGTGAGTGACAGCAGGCCCGAGCGCCCGTGAGTGACGGGAGAGACCGAGCGCCCGTGAGTGACAGGAGAGACCGAGCACCCGTGAGTGACAGGAGAGACCGAGCGCCCGTGAGTGACAGCAGGCCCGAGCACCCGTGAGTGACAGGAGAGACCGAGCGCCCCTGAGTGACGGGAGAGACCGAGCGCCCGTGAGTGACAGCAGGCCCGAGCACCCGTGAGTGACAGGAGAGACCGAGCGCCCGTGAGTGACAGCAGGCCCGAGCACCCGTAAGTGACAGGAGAGACCGAGCACCCGTGAGTGACAGCAGGCCCGAGCACCCGTGAGTGACAGGAGAGACCGAGCGCCCGTGAGTGACGGGAGAGACCGAGCACCCGTGAGTGACAGGAGAGACCGAGCGCCCGTGAGTGACAGGAGAGACCGAGCGCCCGTGAGTGACAGCAGGTCCGAGCACCCGTGAGTGACAGGAGAGACCGAGCGCCCGTCAGTGACAGGAGAGATCGAGCACCCGTGAGTGACAGCAGGCCCGAGCACCCGTGAGTGACAGCAGGCCCGAGCACCCGTGAGTGACAGGAGAGACCGAGCGCCCGTGAGTGACAGCAGGCCCGAGCACCCGTGAGTGACAGGAGAGACCGAGCACCTGTGAGTGACAGCAGGCCCGAGCACCCGTGAGTGACAGCAGGCCCGAGCACCCGTGAGTGACGGGAGAGACCGAGCGCCCGTGAGTGACAGGAGAGACCGAGCGCCCGTGAGTGACAGCAGGCCCGAGCACCCGTGAGTGACGGGAGAGACCGAGCACCCGTGAGTGACAGGAGAGACCGAGCACCCGTGTGTGACAGAATAGACCGAGCACCTGTAGTGACAGGAGAGACCGAGCACCCGTGAGTGACAGGAGAGACCGAGCGCCGGTGAGTGACAGGAAAGACCGAGCGCCCGTGAGTGACAGGAGAGACCGAGTGCCCATGAGTGACAGCAGGCCCGAGCGCCCATGAGTTACAGGAGAGACCGAGCGCCCGTGAGTAACAGCAGGCCCGAGCACCCGTGAGTGACAGCAGGCCCGAGCACCCGCGAGTGACAGCAGGCCCGAGCACCCGTGAGTGACAGGAGAGACCGAGCACCCGTGAGTGACAGCAGGCCCGAGCACCCGTGAGTGATGGGAGAGAGCGAGCACCCATGAGTGACAGGAGAGACCGAGCACCCGTGAGTGACAGGAGAGACCGAGCGCCGGTGAGTGACAGGAAAGACCGAGCGCCCGTGAGTGACAGGAGAGACCGAGTGCCCATGAGTGACAGCAGGCCCGAGCGCCCATGAGTTACAGGAGAGACCGAGCGCCCGTGAGTAACAGCAGGCCCGAGCACCCGTGAGTGACAGCAGGCCCGAGCACCCGCGAGTGACAGCAGGCCCGAGCACCCGTGAGTGACAGGAGAGACCGAGCACCCGTGAGTGACAGCAGGCCCGAGCGCCCGTGAGTGACAGGAGAGACCGAGCGCCCGTGAGTAACAGCAGGCCCGAGCACCCGTGAGTGACAGCAGGCCCGAGCACTCGTGAGTGACGGGAGAGACCGAGCACCCGTGAGTGACAGCAGGCCCGAGCGCCCGTGAGTGACGGGAGAGACCGAGCGCCGTGAGTGACAGCAGGCCCTAGCGCCCGTGAGTGACGGGAGAGACCGAGCACCCGTGAGTGACAGGAGAGACCGAGCGCCCGTGAGTGACAGCAGGCCCGAGCACCTGTGAGTGACGGGAGAGACCGAGCACCCGTGAGTGACAGGAGAGACCGAGCGCCCGTGAGTGACAGCAACCCGAGCACCCGTGAGTGACGGGAGAGACCGAGCACCCGTGAGTGACAGCAGGCCCGAGCGCCCATGAGTGACGGGAGAGACCGAGCACCCGTGAGTGACGGGAGAGACCGAGCACCCGTGAGTGACAGCAGGCCCGAGCGCCCGTGAGTGACAGCAGGCCCGAGCGCCCGTGAGTGACGGGAGAGACCGAGCACCCGAGAGTGACGGGAGAGACCGAGCACCTGTGAGTGACAGGAGAGACCGAGCGCCCGTGAGTGACAGGAGAGACCGAGCACCCGTGAGTGACAGCAGGCCCGAGCACCCGTGAGTGACAGCAGGCCCGAGCCCCCGTGAGTGACAGGAGAGACCGAGCGCCCGTGAGTGACAGCAGGCCCGAGCACCTGTGAGTGACAGCAGGCCCGAGCACCTGTGAGTGACAGCAGGCCCGAGCACCTGTGAGTGACAGGAGAGACCGAGCGCCCGTGAGTGACAGCAGGCCCGAGCACCTGTGAGTGACAGCAGGCCCGAGCACCTGTGAGTGACAGGAGAGACCGAGCGCCCGTGAGTGACAGCAGGCCCGAGCACCTGTGAGTGACAGGAGAGACCGAGCGCCCGTGAGTGACAGGAGAGACCGAGCACCTGTGAGTGACAGGAGAGACCGAGCGCCCGTGAGTGACAGCAGGCCCGAGCACCCGTGAGTGACAGGAGAGACCGAGCACCCGTGAGTGACAGGAGAGACCGAGCGCCCGTGAGTGACAGCAGGCCCGAGCACCCGTGAGTGACGGGAGAGACCGAGCACCCATGAGTGACAGGAGAGACCGAGCGCCCGTGAGTGACAAGAGAGACCGAGCACCCGTGAGTGACAGGAGAGACCGAGCACCCGTGAGTGACAGGAGAGACCGAGCACCTGTGAGTGACAGGAGAGACCGAGCGCCCGTGAGTGACAGCAGGCCCGAGCACCCGTGAGTGACAGCAGGCCCGAGCACCCGTGAGTGACGGGAGAGACCGAGCACCCGTGAGTGACAGCAGGCCCGAGCACACGTGAGTGACGGGAGAGACCGAGCGCCCGTGAGTGACGGGAGAGACCGAGCACCCATGAGTGACAGGAGAGACCGAGCACCTGTGAGTGACAGGAGAGACCGAGCACCCGTGAGTGACAGCAGGCCCGAGCTCCCGTGAGTGACGGGAGAGACCGAGCGCCCCTGAGTGACAGGAGAGACCGAGCACCTGTGAGTGACAGGAGAGACCGAGCACCCGTGTGTGACAGAAGAGACCGAGCACCTGTGAGTGACAGGAGAGACCGAGCACCTGTGAGTGACAGGAGAGACCGAGCGCCCGTGAGTGACAGGAGAGACCGAGCGCCCGTGAGTGACGGCAGGCCCGAGCGCCCATGAGTTACAGGAGAGACCGAGCACCCGTGAGTGACAGGAGAGACCGAGCGCCCGTGAGTGACAGGAGAGACCGAGCACCCGTGAGTGACAGGAGAGACCGAGCGCCCGTGAGTGACAGGAGAGACCGAGCGCCCGTGAGTGACAGCAGGCCCGAGCGCCCGTGAGTGACAGGAGAGACCGAGCGCCCGTGAGTGACAGCAGGCCCGAGCACCCGTGAGTGACAGGAGAGACCGAGCGCCCGTGAGTGACGGGAGAGACCGAGCACCCGTGAGTGACAGTAGAGACCGAGCGCCCGTGAGTGACAACAGGCCCGAGCACCCGTGAGTGACAGCAGGCCCGAGCACCCGTGAGTGACGGGAGAGACCGAGCGCCCGTGAGTGACAGCAGGCCCGAGCACCCGTGAGTGACAGGAGAGACCGAGCGCCCGTGAGTGACAGGAGAGACCGAGCGCCCGTGAGTAACAGCAGGCCCGAGCACCCGTGAGTGACAGCAGGCCCGAGCACTCGTGAGTGACGGGAGAGACCGAGCGCCCGTGAGTAACAGCAGGCCCGAGCACCCGTGAGTGACAGCAGGCCCGAGCACCCGTGAGTGACAGGAGAGACCGAGCACCCGTGAGTGACAGCAGGCCCGAGCACCCGTGAGTGACAGGAGAGACCGAGCGCCCGTGAGTGACGGGAGAGACCGAGCGCCCGTGAGTGACAGGAGAGACCAAGCGATCGTGAGTGACAGCAGGCCCGAGCGCCCGTGAGAGACGGGAGAGACCGAGCACCCGTGAGTGACAGGAGAGACCGAGCACCCGTGAGTGACAGCAGGCCCGAGCACCCGTGAGTGACTGCAGGCCCGAGCACCCGTGAGTGACAACAGGCCCGAGCACCCGTGAGTGACAGGAGAGACTGAGCGCCCGTGAGTGACAGCAGGCCCGAGCGCCCATGAGTGACGGGAGAGACCGAGCACCCGAGAGTGACGGGAGAGACCGAGCGCCCGTGAGTGACAGGAGAGACCGAGCACCCGTGAGTGACAGCAGGCCCGAGCGCCCATGAGTGACGGGAGAGACCGAGCACCCGAGAGTGACGGGAGAGACCGAGCACCTGTGAGTGACAGGAGAGACCGAGCGCCCGTGAGTGACAGGAGAGACCGAGCACCCGTGAGTGACAGCAGGCCCGAGCACCCGTGAGTGACAGCAGGCCCGAGCACCCGTGAGTGACAGGAGAGACCGAGCGCCCGTGAGTGACAGCAGGCCCGAGCACCTGTGAGTGAGAGCAGGCCCGAGCACCTGTGAGTGACAGCAGGCCCGAGCACCTGTGAGTGACGGGAGAGACCGAGCGCCCGTGAGTGACAGGAGAGACCGAGCGCCCGTGAGTGACAGCAGGCCCGAGCACCTGTGAGTGACAGCAGGCCCGAGCACCCGTGAGTGACGGGAGAGACCGAGCACCCGTGAGTGACAGCAGGCCCGAGCACTCGTGAGTGACGGGAGAGACCGAGCGCCCGTGAGTGACGGGAGAGACCGAGCACCCGTGAGTGACAGCAGGCCCGAGCACCCATGAGTGACAGGAGAGACCGAGCACCCGTGAGTGACAGGAGAGACCGAGCACCCGTGAGTGACAGGAGAGACCGAGCACCCGTGAGTGACAGCAGGCCCGAGCACCCGTGAGTGACAGGAGAGACCAAGCGCCCGTGAGTGACAGCAGGCCCGAGCGCCCGTGAGTGACGGGAGAGACCGAGCGCCCGTGAGTGACGGGAGAGACCGAGCACCCGTGAATGACAGCAGGCCCGAGCGCCCGTGAGTGACGGGAGAGACCGAGCGCCCGTGAGTGACAGCAGGCCCGAGCACCTGTGAGTGACAGCAGGCCCGAGCACCTGTGAGTGACGGGAGAGACCGAGCACCCGTGAGTGACAGGAGAGACCGAGCACCCGTGAGTGACAGCAGGCCCGAGCACCCGTGAGTGACAGCAGGCCCGAGCACCCGTGAGTGACGGGAGAGACCGAGCACCCGTGAGTGACAGCAGGCCCGAGCGCCCATGAGTGACGGGAGAGACCGAGCACCCGAGAGTGACGGGAGAGACCGAGCGCCCGTGAGTGACAGGAGAGACCGAGCACCCGTGAGTGACAGCAGGCCCGAGCGCCCATGAGTGACGGGAGAGACCGAGCACCCGAGAGTGACGGGAGAGACCGAGCACCAGTGAGTGACAGGAGAGACCGAGCGCCCGTGAGTGACAGGAGAGACCGAGCACCCGTGAGTGACAGCAGGCCGAGCACCCGTGAGTGACAGCAGGCCCGAGCACCCGTGAGTGACAGGAGAGACCGAGCGCCCGTGAGTGACAGCAAGCCCAAGCACCTGTGAGTGACAGCAGGCCCGAGCACCTGTGAGTGACAGCAGGCCCGAGCACCCGTGAGTGACAGCAGGCCCGAGCACCCGTGAGTGACGGGAGAGACCGAGCACCCGTGAGTGACAGCAGGCCCGAGCACCTGTGTGT
Source organism: Squalus acanthias (assembly GCA_030390025.1). NCBI lineage: Eukaryota > Metazoa > Chordata > Chondrichthyes > Squaliformes > Squalidae > Squalus > Squalus acanthias. The sequence goes on along the minus strand of JASTWF010000075.1, from coordinate 449,436 downwards.
GACAGCAGGCCCGAGCACCCGTGAGTGACAGCAGGCCCGAGCACCCGTGAGTGACGGGAGAGACCGAGCACCCGTGAGTGACAGGAGAGACCGAGCGCCCGTGAGTGACAGCAGGCCCGAGCACCCATGAGTGACGGGAGAGACCGAGCGCCCGTGAGTGACGGGAGAGACCGAGCACCCGTGAGTGACAGGAGAGACCGAGCACCTGTGAGTGACAGGAGAGACCGAGCACCCGTGTGTGACAGAAGAGACCGAGCACCCGTGAGTGACAGGAGAGACCGAGCACCCGTGAGTGACAGGAGAGACCGAGCACCCGTGAGTGACAGGAGAGACCGAGCACCCGTGAGTGACAGGAGAGACCGAGCGCCCGTGAGTGACAGGAGAGACCGAGCGCCCGTGAGTGACAGCAGGCCCGAGCACCCGTGAGTGACGGGAGAGACCGAGCACCCGTGAGTGACAGGAGAGACCGAGCGCCCGTGAGTGACAGCAGGCCCGAGCACCCGTGAGTGACAGGAGAGACCGAGCACCCGTGAGTGACAGGAGAGACCGAGCACCCATGAGTGACAGGAGAGACCGAGCGCCCGTGAGTGACAGGAGAGACCGAGCACCCGTGAGTGACAGGAGAGACCGAGCACCCATGAGTGACAGGAGAGACCGAGCACCCGTGAGTGACAGCAGGCCCGAGCTCCCGTGAGTGACAGCAGGCCCGAGCGCCCGTGAGTGACGGGAGAGACCGAGCGCCCGTGGGTGACAGGAGAGACCGAGCGCCCGTGAGTGACAGGAGAGACCGAGCGCCCGTGAGTGACAGGAGAGACCGAGCGCCCGTGAGTGACGGGAGAGACCGAGCGCCCGTGAGTGACAGCAGGCCCGAGCACCCGTAAGTGACAGGAGAGACCGAGCACCCGTGAGTGACAGCAGGCCCGAGCGCCCGTGAGTGACAGGAGAGACCGAGCACCCGTGAGTGACAGCAGGCCCGAGCACCTGTGAGTGACAGGAGAGACCGAGCGCCCGTGAGTGACAGGAGAGACCGAGCACCCGTGAGTGACAGCAGGCCCGAGCACCTGTGAGTGACAGGAGAGACCGAGCGCCCGTGAGTGACAGGAGAGACCGAGCACCCGTGAGTGACAGCAGGCCCGAGCACCCGTGAGTGACAGGAGAGACCGAGCACCCGAGAGTGACAGGAGAGACCGAGCACCCGTGAGTGACAGGAGAGACCGAGCACCTGTGAGTGACAGCAGGCCCGAGCACCCGTGAGTGACAGCAGGCCCGAGCACCCGTGAGTGACAGGAGAGACCGAGCACCTGTGAGTGACAGCAGGCCCGAGCACCCGTGAGTGACAGCAGGCCCGAGCACCTGTGAGTGACAGGAGAGACCGAGCACCCGTGAGTGACAGGAGAGACCGAGCACCCGTGAGTGACAGGAGAGACCGAGCGCCCGTGAGTGACAGGAGAGACCGAGCACCCGTGTGTGACAGAAGAGACCGAGCACCTGTGAGTGACAGGAGAGACCGAGCACCCGTGAGTGACAGGAGAGACCGAGCGCCCGTGAGTGACAGCAGGCCCGAGCACCTGTGAGTGAGAGCAGGCCCGAGCACCTGTGAGTGACAGCAGGCCCGAGCACCTGTGAGTGACGGGAGAGACCGAGCGCCCGTGAGTGACAGGAGAGACCGAGCGCCCGTGAGTGACAGCAGGCCCGAGCACCTGTGAGTGACAGCAGGCCCGAGCACCCGTGAGTGACGGGAGAGACCGAGCACCCGTGAGTGACAGCAGGCCCGAGCACTCGTGAGTGACGGGAGAGACCGAGCGCCCGTGAGTGACGGGAGAGACCGAGCACCCGTGAGTGACAGCAGGCCCGAGCACCCATGAGTGACAGGAGAGACCGAGCACCCGTGAGTGACAGGAGAGACCGAGCACCCGTGAGTGACAGGAGAGACCAAGCGCCCGTGAGTGACAGCAGGCCCGAGCGCCCGTGAGTGACGGGAGAGACCGAGCGCCCGTGAGTGACGGGAGAGACCGAGCACCCGTGAATGACAGCAGGCCCGAGCGCCCGTGAGTGACGGGAGAGACCGAGCGCCCGTGAGTGACAGCAGGCCCGAGCACCTGTGAGTGACAGCAGGCCCGAGCACCTGTGAGTGACGGGAGAGACCGAGCACCCGTGAGTGACAGGAGAGACCGAGCACCCGTGAGTGACAGCAGGCCCGAGCACCCGTGAGTGACAGCAGGCCCGAGCACCCGTGAGTGACGGGAGAGACCGAGCACCCGTGAGTGACAGCAGGCCCGAGCGCCCATGAGTGACGGGAGAGACCGAGCACCCGAGAGTGACGGGAGAGACCGAGCGCCCGTGAGTGACAGGAGAGACCGAGCACCCGTGAGTGACAGCAGGCCCGAGCGCCCATGAGTGACGGGAGAGACCGAGCACCCGTGAGCGACAGGAGAGACCGAGCACCAGTGAGTGACGGGAGAGACCGAGCACCCGAGAGTGACGGGAGAGACCGAGCACCAGTGAGTGACAGGAGAGACCGAGCGCCCGTGAGTGACAGGAGAGACCGAGCACCCGTGAGTGACAGCAGGCCCGAGCACCCGTGAGTGACGGGAGAGACCGAGCACCCATGAGTGACAGGAGAGACCGAGCACCCGTGAGTGACAGCAGGCCCGAGCACCCGTGAGTGACAGGAGAGACCGAGCGCCCGTGAGTGACAGCAGGCCCAAGCACCTGTGAGTGACAGCAGGCCCGAGCACCTGTGAGTGACAGCAGGCCCGAGCACCCGTGAGTGACAGCAGGCCCGAGCACCCGTGAGTGACGGGAGAGACCGAGCACCCGTGAGTGACAGGAGAGACCGAGCACCCGTGAGTGACAGCAGGCCCGAGCGCCCGTGAGTGACAGCAGGCCCGAGCACCCATGAGTGACGGGAGAGACCGAGCGCCCATGAGTGACAGGAGAGACCGAGCACCCGTGAGTGACAGGAGAGACCGAGCACCCGTGAGTGACAGGAGTGACCGAGCGCCCGTGAGTGACGGGAGAGACCGAGCACCCGTGAGTGACAGGAGAGACCGAGCACCTGTGAGTGACAGGAGAGACCGAGCGCCCGTGAGTGACAGGAGAGACCGAGCACCCGTGAGTGACAGGAGTGACCGAGCGCCCGTGAGTGACGGGAGAGACCGAGCACCCGTGAGTGACAGGAGAGACCGAGCACCCGTGAGTGACAGGAGAGACCGAGCACCCGTGAGTGACAGGAGAGACCGAGCACCCGTGAGTGACAGGAGAGACCGAGCACCCGTGAGTGACAGGAGAGACCGAGCGCCCGTGAGTGACAGGAGAGACCGAGCGCCCGTGAGTGACAGCAGGCCCGAGCACCCGTGAGTGACGGGAGAGACCGAGCACCCATGAGTGACAGGAGAGACCGAGCGCCCGTGAGTGACAGGAGAGACCGAGTGCCCGTGAGTGACAGCAGGCCCGAGCGCCCGTGAGTGACGGGAGAGACCGAGCGCCCGTGGGTGACAGGAGAGACCGAGCGCCCGTGAGTGACAGCAGGCCCGAGCACCCGTGAGTGACGGGAGAGACCGAGCACCCGTGAGTGACGGGAGAGACCGAGCACCCGTGAGTGACAGGAGAGACCGAGCACCCGTGAGTGACAGGAGAGACCGAGCACCCGTGAGTGACAGGAGAGACCGAGCGCCCGTGAGTGACAGGAGAGACCGAGCACCCGTGTGTGACAGAAGAGACCGAGCACCTGTGAGTGACAGGAGAGACCGAGCACCCGTGAGTGACAGGAGAGACCGAGCGCCCGTGAGTGACAGCAGGCCCGAGCACCCGTGAGTGATGGGAGAGAGCGAGCACCCATGAGTGACAGGAGAGACCGAGCACCCGTGAGTGACAGGAGAGACCGAGCACCCGTGAGTGACAGGAGAGACCGAGCGCCCGTGAGTGACAGCAGGCCCGAGCGCCCATGAGTTACAGGAGAGACCGAGCGCCCGTGAGTGACGGGAGAGACCGAGCACCCGTGAGTGACGGGAGAGACCGAGCACCTGTGAGTGACAGCAGGCCCGAGCGCCCGTGAGTGACAGGAGAGACCGAGCGCCCGTGAGTAACAGCAGGCCCGAGCACCCGTGAGTGACAGCAGGCCCGAGCACCCGCGAGTGACAGCAGGCCCGAGCACCCGTGAGTGACGGGAGAGACCGAGCACCCGTGAGTGACAGCAGGCCCGAGCGCCCGTGAGTGACAGGAGAGACCGAGCGCCCGTGAGTAACAGCAGGCCCGAGCACCCGTGAGTAACAGCAGGCCCGAGCACTCGTGAGTGACGGGAGAGACCGAGCACCCGTGAGTGACAGCAGGCCCGAGCGCCGTGAGTGACAGCAGGCCCGAGCACCTGTGAGTGACGGGAGAGACCGAGCACCCGTGAGTGACAGGAGAGACCGAGCGCCCGTGAGTGACAGCAGGCCCGAGCACCTGTGAGTGACGGGAGAGACCGAGCACCCGTGAGTGACAGGAGAGACCGAGCGCCCGTGAGTGACAGCAACCCGAGCACCCGTGAGTGACGGGAGAGACCGAGCACCCGTGAGTGACAGCAGGCCCGAGCACCCGTGAGTGACGGGAGAGACCGAGCACCCGTGAGTGACAGCAGGCCCGAGCGCCCATGAGTGACGGGAGAGACCGAGCACCCGAGAGTGACGGGAGAGACCGAGCACCCGAGAGTGACGGGAGAGACCGAGCGCCCGTGAGTGACAGGAGAGACCGAGCACCCGTGAGTGACAGCAGGCCCGAGCGCCCATGAGTGACGGGAGAGACCGAGCACCCGAGAGTGACGGGAGAGACCGAGCACCCGAGAGTGACGGGAGAGACCGAGCACCCGTGAGTGACAGCAGGCCCGAGCGCCCGTGAGTGACAGCAGGCCCGAGCGCCCGTGAGTGACGGGAGAGACCGAGCACCCGAGAGTGACGGGAGAGACCGAGCACCCGTGAGTGACAGCAGGCCCGAGCACCCGTGAGTGACAGCAGGCCCGAGCCCCCGTGAGTGACAGGAGAGACCGAGCGCCCGTGAGTGACAGCAGGCCCGAGCACCTGTGAGTGACAGCAGGCCCGAGCACCTGTGAGTGACAGCAGGCCCGAGCACCCGTGAGTGACAGGAGAGACCGAGCACCCGTGAGTGACAGGAGAGACCGAGCGCCCGTGAGTGACAGCAGGCCCGAGCACCTGTGTGTGACAGCAGGCCCGAGCGCCTGTGAGTTACAGCAGGCCCGAGCACCCGTGAGTGACAGGAGAGACCGAGCACCCGTGAGTGACAGGAGAGACCGAGCACCCGTGAGTGACGGGAGAGACCGAGCACCCATGAGTGACAGGAGAGACCGACCGCCCGTGAGTGACAAGAGAGACCGAGCACCCGTGAGTGACAGGAGAGACCGAGCGCCCGTGAGTGACAGCAGGCCCGAGCGCCCATGAGTTACAGGAGAGACCGCGCACCTGTGAGTGACAGCAGGCCCGAGCACCCGTGAGTGACAGCAGGCCCGAGCACCCGTGAGTGACGGGAGAGACCGAGCACCCGTGAGTGACAGGAGAGACCGAGCGCCCGTGAGTGACAGCAGGCCCGAGCACCCGTGAGTGACGGGAGAGACCGAGCGCCCGTGAGTGACGGGAGAGACCGAGCACCCGTGAGTGACAGGAGAGACCGAGCACCCGTGAGTGACAGGAGAGACCGAGCGCCCGTGAGTGACAGCAGGCCCGAGCGCCCATGAGTTACAGGAGAGACCGAGCGCCCGTGAGTGACAGGAGAGACCGAGCGCCCGTGAGTGACAGGAGAGACCGAGCGCCCGTGAGTGACGGGAGAGACCGAGCACCCGTGAGTGACAGTAGAGACCGAGCGCCCGTGAGTGACAACAGGCCCGAGCACCCGTGAGTGACAGCAGGCCCGAGCACCCGTGAGTGACGGGAGAGACCGAGCGCCCGTGAGTGACAGCAGGCCCGAGCGCCCGTGAGTAACAGCAGGCCCGAGCACCCGTGAGTGACAGCAGGCCCGAGCGCCCGTGAGTAACAGCAGGCCCGAGCACCCGTGAGTGACAGCAGGCCCGAGCGCCCGTGAGTGACGGGAGAGACCGAGCGCCTGTGAGTGACAGCAGGCCCGAGCACCTGTGAGTGACGGGAGAGACCGAGCACCCGTGAGTGACAGGAGAGACCGAGCGCCCGTGAGTGACAGGAGAGACCGAGCACCTGTGAGTGACGGGAGAGACCGAGCACCCGTGAGTGACAGGAGAGACCGAGCGCCCGTGAGTGACAGCAGGCCCGAGCACCTGTGAGTGACGGGAGAGACCGAGCACCTGTGAGTGACAGGAGAGACCGAGCACCCGTGAGTGACAGCAGGCCCGAGCACCCGTGAGTGACGGGAGAGACCGAGCACCCGAGAGTGACGGGAGAGACCGAGCACCCGTGAGTGACAGGAGAGACCGAGCGCCCGTGAGTGACAGCAGGCCCGAGCACCTGTGAGTGACGGGAGAGACCGAGCACCTGTGAGTGACAGGAGAGACCGAGCGCCCGTGAGTGACAACAGGCCCGAGCACCCGTGAGTGACAGCAGGCCCGAGCACCCGTGAGTGACAGCAGGCCCGAGCACCCGTGAGTGACAGCAGGCCCGAGCACCCGTGAGTGACAGGAGAGACTGAGCGCCCGTGAGAGACAGCAGGCCCGAGCGCCCATGATTGACGGGAGAGACCGAGCACCCGTGAGTGACAGGAGAGACCGAGCACCCGTGAGTGACGGGAGAGACCGAGCGCCCGTGAGTGACAGGAGAGACCGAGCACCCGAAAGTGACGGGAGAGACCGAGCGCCCGTGAGTGACAGGAGAGACCGAGCACCCGTGAGTGACAGCAGGCCCGAGCGCCCATGAGTGACGGGAGAGACCGAGCACCCGAGAGTGACGGGAGAGACCGAGCACCTGTGAGTGACAGGAGAGACCGAGCGCCCGTGAGTGACAGGAGAGACCGAGCACCCGTGAGTGACAGCAGGCCCGAGCACCCGTGAGTGACAGCAGGCCCGAGCACCCGTGAGTGACAGGAGAGACCGAGCGCCCGTGAGTGACAGCAGGCCCGAGCACCTGTGAGTGACAGCAGGCCCGAGCACCTGTGAGTGACAGCAGGCCCGAGCACCTGTGAGTGACAGGAGAGACCGAGCGCCCGTGAGTGACAGGAGAGACCGAGCGCCCGTGAGTGACAGCAGGCCCGAGCACCTGTGAGTGACAGGAGAGACCGAGCACCCGTGAGTGACAGCAGGCCCGAGCACCCGTGAGTGACAGGAGAGACCAAGCGCCCGTGAGTGACAGCAGGCCCGAGCGCCCGTGAGTGACGGGAGAGACCGAGCGCCCGTGAGTGACAGGAGAGACCGAGCACCTGTGAGTGACGGGAGAGACCGAGCACCCGTGAGTGACAGGAGAGACCGAGCGCCCGTGAGTGACAGCAGGCCCGAGCACCTGTGAGTGACGGGAGAGACCGAGCACCCGTGAGTGACAGGAGAGACCGAGCACCCGTGAGTGACAGCAGGCCCGAGCACCCGTGAGTGACAGCAGGCCCGAGCACCCGTGAGTGACAGCAGGCCCGAGCACCCGTGAGTGACAGGAGAGACTGAGCGCCCGTGAGTGACAGCAGGCCCGAGCGCCCATGATTGACGGGAGAGACCGAGCACCCGTGAGTGACAGGAGAGACCGAGCACCCGTGAGTGACGGGAGAGACCGAGCGCCCGTGAGTGACAGGAGAGACCGAGCACCCGAGAGTGACGGGAGAGACCGAGCGCCCGTGAGTGACAGGAGAGACCGAGCACCCGTGAGTGACAGCAGGCCCGAGCGCCCATGAGTGACGGGAGAGACCGAGCACCCGAGAGTGACGGGAGAGACCGAGCACCTGTGAGTGACAGGAGAGACCGAGCGCCCGTGAGTGACAGGAGAGACCGAGCACCCGTGAGTGACAGCAGGCCCGAGCACCCGTGAGTGACAGCAGGCCCGAGCACCCGTGAGTGACAGGAGAGACCGAGCGCCCGTGAGTGACAGCAGGCCCGAGCACCTGTGAGTGACAGCAGGCCCGAGCACCTGTGAGTGACAGGAGAGACCGAGCGCCCGTGAGTGACAGGAGAGACCGAGCGCCCGTGAGTGACAGCAGGCCCGAGCACCTGTGAGTGACAGGAGAGACCGAGCACCCGTGAGTGACAGCGGGCCCGAGCGCCCGTCAGTGACGGGAGAGACCGAGCACCCGTGAGTGACAGGAGAGACCGAGCGCCCGTGAGTGACGGGAGAGACCGAGCACCCGTGAGTGACGGGAGAGACCGAGCACCCGTGAGTGACAGGAGAGACCGAGCACCCGTGAGTGACAGCAGGCCCGAGCGCCCGTGAGTGACGGGAGAGACCGAGCGCCCGTGAGTGACGGGAGAGACCGAGCACCCGTGAGTGACAGCAGGCCCGAGCGCCCGTGAGTGACAGGAGAGACCGAGCGCCCGTGAGTGACGGGAGAGACCGAGCACCCGTGAGTGACAGGAGAGACCGAGCACCCGTGAGTGACAGGAGAGACCGAGCACCCGTGAGTGACAGGAGAGACCGAGCGCCCGTGAGTGACAGCAGGCCCGAGCGCCCGTGAGTGACGGGAGAGACCGAGCACCCGTGAGTGACAGCAGGCCCGAGCGCCCATGAGTGACAGGAGAGACCGAGCACCTGTGAGTGACAGCAGGCCCGAGCGCCCGTGAGTGACAGGAGAGACCGAGCGCCCGTGAGTGACAGCAGGCCCGAGCGCCCGTGAGTGACGGGAGAGACCGAGCACCCGTGAGTGACAGCAGGCCCGAGCGCCCGTGAGTGACGGGAGAGACCGAGCACCCGTGAGTAACAGCAGGCCCGAGCACCCGTGAATGACAGCAGGCCCGAGCGCCCGTGAGTGACGGGAGAGACCGAGCGCCCGTGAGTGACAGCAGGCCCGAGCACCTGTGAGTGACGGGAGAGACCGAGCACCCGTGAGTGACAGGAGAGACCGAGCGCCCGTGAGTGACAGCAGGCCCGAGCACCCGTGAGTGACAGCAGGCCCGAGCACCCGTGAGTGACGGGAGAGACCGAGCACCCGTGAGTGACAGCAGGCCCGAGCGCCCATGAGTGACGGGAGAGACCGAGCACCCGAGAGTGACGGGAGAGACCGAGCGCCCGTGAGTGACAGGAGAGACCGAGCACCCGTGAGTGACAGCAGGCCCGAGCGCCCATGAGTGACGGGAGAGACCGAGCACCCGAGAGTGACGGGAGAGACCGAGCACCCGTGAGTGACAGGAGAGACCGAGCGCCCGTGAGTGACAGGAGAGACCGAGCACCCGTGAGTGACAGGAGAGACCGAGCGCCCGTGAGTGACAGGAGAGACCGAGCACCCGTGAGTGACAGCAGGCCGGAGCACCCGTGAGTGACAGCAGGCCCGAGCACCCGTGAGTGACAGGAGAGACCGAGCGCCCGTGAGTGACAGCAGGCCCGAGCACCTGTGAGTGACAGCAGGCCCGAGCACCTGTGAGTGACAGCAGGCCTGAGCACCTGTGAGTGACAGGAGAGACCGAGCGCCCGTGAGTGACAGGAGAGACCGAGCACCTGTGAGTGACAGCAGGCCCGAGCACCTGTGAGTGACAGCAGGCCCGAGCACCTGTGAGTGACAGCAGGCCCGAGCACCTGTGAGTGACAGGAGAGACCGAGCGCCCGTGAGTGACAGGAGAGACCGAGCGCCCGTGAGTGACAGCAGGCCCGAGCACCCGTGAGTGACAGGAGAGATCGAGCACCCGTGAGTGACAGCAGGCCCGAGCACCCGTGAGTGACGGGAGAGACCGAGCACCTGTGAGTGACAGGAGAGACCGAGCACCTGTGAGTGACAGGAGAGACCGAGCACCCGTGAGTGACAGGAGAGACCGAGCGCCCATGAGTTACAGCAGGCCCGAGCACCCGTGAGTGACAGCAGGCCCGAGCACTCGTGAGTGACGGGAGAGACCGAGCACCCATGAGTGACAGGAGAGACCGAGCACCCGTGAGTGACAGGAGAGACCGAGCGCCCGTGAGTGACAGCAGGCCCGAGCACCCGTGAGTGACAGGAGAGACCGAGCGCCCGTGAGTGACAGGAAAGACCGAGCGCCCGTGAGTGACAGGAGAGACCGAGCGCCCGTGAGTGACGGGAGAGACCGAGCACCCGTGAGTGACGGGAGAGACCGAGCACCTGTGAGTGACAGCAGGCCCGAGCGCCCGTGAGTGACGGGAGAGACCGAGCACCCGTGAGTGACAGCAGGCCCGAGCACCCGTGAGTGACAGCAGGCCCGAGCACCCGCGAGTGACAGCAGGCCCGAGCACCCGTGAGTGACGGGAGAGACCGAGCACCCGTGAGTGACAGCAGGCCCGAGCGCCCGTGAGTGACAGGAGAGACCGAGCGCCCGTGAGTAACAGCAGGCCCGAGCACCCGTGAGTGACAGCAGGCCCGAGCACTCGTGAGTGACGGGAGAGACCGAGCACCCGTGAGTGACAGCAGGCCCGAGCGCCCGTGAGTGTATGGAGAGACCGAGCGCCGTGAGTGACAGCAGGCCCTAGCGCCCGTGAGTGACGGGAGAGACCGAGCACCCGTGAGTGACAGGAGAGACCGAGCGCCCGTGAGTGACAGCAGGCCCGAGCACCTGTGAGTGACGGGAGAGACCGAGCACCCGTGAGTGACAGGAGAGACCGAGCGCCCGTGAGTGACAGCAACCCGAGCACCCGTGAGTGACAGCAGGCCCGAGCGCCTGTGAGTGACGGGAGAGACCGAGCACCCGTGAGTGACAGCAGGCCCGAGCGCCCATGAGTGACGGGAGAGACCGAGCACCCGAGAGTGACGGGAGAGACCGAGCGCCCGTGAGTGACAGGAGAGACCGAGCACCCGTGAGTAACAGCAGGCCCGAGCGCCCATGAGTGACGGGAGAGACCGAGCACCCGAGAGTGACGGGAGAGACCGAGCACCCGAGAGTGACGGGAGAGACCGAGCACCCGTGAGTGACAGCAGGCCCGAGCGCCCGTGAGTGACAGCAGGCCCGAGCGCCCGTGAGTGATGGGAGAGACCGAGCACCCGAGAGTGACAGCAGGCCCGAGCGCCCGTGAGTGATGGGAGAGACCGAGCACCCGTGAGTAACAGCAGGCCCGAGCGCCCATGAGTGACGGGAGAGACCGAGCACCCGAGAGTGACGGGAGAGACCGAGCACCCGAGAGTGACGGGAGAGATCGAGCACCCGTGAGTGACAGCAGGCCCGAGCGCCCGTGAGTGACAGCAGGCCCGAGCGCCCGTGAGTGATGGGAGAGACCGAGCACCTGTGAGTGACAGCAGGCCCGAGCGCCTGTGAGTGACAGCAGGCCCGAGCACCCGTGAGTGACAGGAGAGACCGAGCACCCGTGAGTGACAGGAGAGACCGAGCGCCCGTGAGTGACAGCAGGCCCGAGCACCCGTGAGTGACGGGAGAGACCGAGCACCCATGAGTGACAGGAGAGACCGAGCACCCGTGAGTGACAGGAGAGACCGAGCACCCGTGAGTGACAGGAGAGACCGAGCACCCGTGAGTGACAGGAGAGACCGAGCACCCGTGAGTGACAGGAGAGACCGAGCGCCCGTGAGTGACAGGAGAGACCGAGCGCCCGTGAGTGACAGCAGGCCCGAGCGCCCATGAGTTACAGGAGAGACCGAGCGCCCGTGAGTGACAGCAGGCCCGAGCACCCGTGAGTGACGGGAGAGACTGAGCACCCGTGAGTGACAGGAGAGACCGAGCGCCCGTGAGTGACAGGAGAGACCGAGCGCCCGTGAGTGACAGGAGAGACCGAGCACCCGTGAGTGACAGCAGGCCCGAGCACCCGTGAGTGACAGGAGAGACCGAGCGCCCGTGAGTGACAGCAGGCCCGAGCACCTGTGAGTGACAGCAGGCCCGAGCACCTGTGAGTGACAGGAGAGACCGAGCGCCCGTGAGTGACAGCAGGCCCGAGCACCCGTGAGTGACAGGAGAGACCGAGCGCCCGTGAGTGACAGCAGGCCCGAGCACCTGTGAGTGACAGCAGGCCCGAGCACCTGTGAGTGACAGCAGGCCCGAGCACCTGTGAGTGACAGGAGAGACCGAGCACCCGTGAGTGACAGCAGGCCCAAGCACCTGTGAGTGACAGCAGGCCCGAGCACCTGTGAGTGACAGGAGAGACCGAGCACCTGTGAGTGACAGCAGGCCCGAGCACTCGTGAGTGACGGGAGAGACCGAGCGCCCGTGAGTGACAGGAGAGACCGAGCGCCCGTGAGTGACGGGAGAGACCGAGCACCCGTGAGTGACAGGAGAGACCGAGCACCTGTGAGTGACAGGAGAGACCGAGCACCTGTGAGTGACAGCAGGCCCGAGCACCCGTGAGTGACAGGAGAGACCGAGCACCCGTGAGTGACAGCAGGCCCGAGCACCCGTGAGTGACAGCAGGCCCGAGCACCCGTGAGTGACAGCAGGCCCGAGCGCCCATGAGTGACGGGAGAGACCGAGCGCCCGTGAGTGACGGGAGAGACCGAGCACCTGTGAGTGACAGGAGAGACCGAGCACCTGTGAGTGACAGGAGAGACCGAGCACCCGTGAGTGACAGGAGAGACCGAGCACCCGTGAGTGACAGCAGGCCCGAGCACCCGTGAGTGACGGGAGAGACCGAGCACCCGTGAGTGACAGCAGGCCCGAGCACCCGTGAGTGACAGCAGGCCCGAGCACCCGTGAGTGACAGGAGAGACCGCGCGCCCGTGAGTGACAGCAGGCCCAAGCACCTGTGAGTGACAGCAGGCCTGAGCACCTGTGAGTGACAGGAGAGACCGAGCACCTGTGAGTGACAGCAGGCCCGAGCACCTGTGAGTGACAGGAGAGACCGAGCACCCGTGAGTGACAGGAGAGACCGAGCACCTGTGAGTGACAGCAGGCCCGAGCACCTGTGAGTGACGGGAGAGACCGAGCACCTGTGAGTGACAGCAGGCCCGAGCACCTGTGAGTGACAGCAGGCCCGAGCACCTGTGAGTGACAGCAGGCCCGAGCACCTGTGAGTGACAGCAGGCCCGAGCACCTGTGAGTGACAGCAGGCCCGAGCACCTGTGAGTGACAGCAGGCCCGAGCACCCGTGAGTGACGGGAGAGACCGAGCACCCGTGAGTGACAGGAGAGAGCGAGCACCCGTGAGTGACAGGAGAGAGCGAGCACCCGTGAGCGACAGGAGAGACCGAGCGCCTGTGAGAGACAGGAGAGACCGAGCGCCTGTGAGTGACAGGAGAGACCGAGCACCCGTGAGTGACAGGAGAGACCGAGCACCCGTGAGAGACAGGAGAGACCGAGCACCCGTGAGTGACAGGAGAGACCGAGCGCCCGTGAGTGACAGGAGAGACCGAGCACCCGTGAGTGACGGGAGAGACCGAGCACCCGTGAGTGACAGCAGGCCCGAGCACCCGTGAGTGACAGGAGAGACCGAGCACCCGTGAGTGACAGGAGAGACCGAGCACCCGTGAGTGACAGGAGAGACCGAGCGCCCGTGAGTGACAGGAGAGACCGAGCACCCGTGAGTGACAGGAGAGACCGAGCACCCGTGAGTGACAGGAGAGACCGAGCGCCCGTGAGTGACAGGAGAGACCGAGCTCCCGGGGGACCCAGCACGTGTGAGTGGATCAACATGCTCAGCAGAAGAACAGGATCATTGAATGTGCAGGTAAAAAAAAAATGAAACGTTTTCCTTATTGACATGTTCTTAACTGAGGTACATAGAGCATTGAGACTAACATCGAGTCATAATGGCGCAGAAGGAAGCCATTCGGCCCATCGAGTCCGTGCCGGCTCTCTGTGGAGCAATCCAGTCAGTCCCATTCCCCCGCTCTATCCCCGTAGCCCTGCAAGTTTATTTCCCTCCAGTGCCTATCCAGTCTCCCCTTGAAAACATTGAGTGTCTCCGCTTCCACCACTTCCATCGGCAGCGAGTTCCAGGTCCTCACCACTCGCTGCATAAAAATGTTTTTCCTCACGTCCCCCCTGTATCTCTTGCCCAAAACCTTAAATCTGTGTCCCCTAGTCCTTGTACCATCAACTAGTGGGAACAGCCTTTCCCCGTCTAGCCTATCCAAACCCGTCATAATCTTGTACACCTCTATCAAATCACCCCTCAACCTCCTTTGCTCTCATGAAAACAAATCCAGCTTCTCCAACCTGTCCTTGTAGCTAAGATCCCCCATCCCCGGAACCATTCTGGTAAATCTCCTCTGCACCCTCTCAAGGGCCTTCACATCCTTCCTAAAGTGTGGTGACCAGAACTGGACACAATACTCCAATTGTGGCCTAACCAGCGCTTTATAAAGGTTCAGCATAACTTCTTTTGTACTCAATACCTCTATTTATGAAGCCCAAGATCCCATATGCTTTGCTAACCACTCTCTCAATATGTCCCACCACCTTCAGGGACCTATGCACATTAACTCCCAGGTCCCTCTGTCCCTGCACACTCTTTAAAACTGTACCATTAAGTGTATATTGCCTTTTAACTGTAAACTGATCCTGACTCCCAGATATTGAAGGTCAGGGCCATAAGGAAGTGTGAATGGCGTCAAGTGAAATGAATAGTCCTGGTAAATAAAATGAACACGTTACAATGGAGTTAATTCTTCAGACTATGAGTGAGAACATTTTATTGGTGAAACACAGACTGCCATCCTTCGTGATGCCACTGTAGTTTCCTCATGACACCGCAGAGGAGCTGAATAACCTTCAAGTTGAACATAAAATGAATGCTTAAAAGCTCTCAGTTGAAAGGCGAGGTGTAGTGTGACTGTGGAAGCCCCATCTCGCTTGGCTGCGAGTCTCTCGGTCCTGCCTTGGTTCGCCGTCTTTCGGGGCAAGACGTTAAACCGAGGCCCCCGTCTGCCCTCTCAGGTGGACGTAAATGATCCCACGGGCACTATTTTGAAGAAGAGCAGGGGGGAGTTCTCCCCAGTGTCCTGGGGCCAATATTTATCCCCCAGTCAACGTCACTAAAAAAACAGATGATCCGGTCATTTATCTCATTGCTGTTTGTGGGAGCTTGCTGTGCGCACATTAGCTGCCGCGTTTCCTACATTACAACACTTCAAAATAAAAAAGTACTTCATTGGTTGTAAAGTGCTTTGGTACATCCTGAGGTGGTGAGAGGCGCAGGAGAAATGGGAGTCCGTTCTTTCTTAACACTGATGCCTATCGATGCATTCGAGAGATTTCGGAAAAGTCTTATTCCAGGGCCCTCGGGAGACTTCAAAAATAAATTCTGGCGAAAAGACAGGCATGACACATCTTGTAAAATGCGACCAAAAAAACACGTGATGCTCGCTTGTGTTGTTGCGGGATCTTGCTGTGTGCAAGTTGGTTTGTTCCTCTGCCTGCGCACTTCAATAAAGGTGGTTTGTTTATTGGTTGTAAAGTGCCTTGGGATGGCCTGAGGAGGCCCTTCAGCCCCTCGAGCCTGTTGCGCCATTCAATTAGATCATGGCTGATCACGATAAGAAGCTGTACAAAGTGCAGGTTTGTTCTGGGTGGGGTGGGGTTGGGGTAGGGGGAATTGGAGTCTCGTCTTGTCTCCGAGCAACCATCTCGGATGGGGGTCCTCGGAATGGGCTACTGACCCCAAGTCCAGCCCCCCTCCCTCTTGAAGTCCCCCCCCCCCCCCCGTGGCTTTACAGGTTCGTGAGCCGAGGGAGGGAAGCCAAGGTTCCATTGACATTCACCAGCCTTGGCACCGGTTGGTGCCGCAGTATCGGCACGCCCCGACTCGGGGCGGTCTGCCTCCTAGGAGAGCACGGCTGGCCTCATTGGATGGGTTTTCTTTGCCCACTTCCTCGTGTCCCACCGGCACAGGAGCAGCATTTTGATGGTGATGCGGAACTCCCTGTTGCACAGTGCGTAGCACATGGGGTTGACGGTGCTGTTGACATAGCACAGCCAATATCCCAGCTGCCACAGCATTCCGGGGATGCAGCCGTTGCAGAAGGTGGACAGCAGCACCATGATGTTGTACGGAGTCCAGGTGATAATGAAAGCCAGCAAGATGGCGCACAGAGTCTTTGCAGCCTTCTTCTCCTTAATTATGGACCTTCTCTTTCTCTGGACCATCTGGTTTTTGGACTTGGGTGTGGAGCAATCTGCCAAAGGCTCATCCTTCACCGAGAGAGAAATCGAAGGCGACGTCTCCAGTTGCAATAAGCGCCTGTGCTGCCTGGAAGAGTCCGGGCCTCGTTCGGCTGACGGCACAGGTTTAGCGAGGCTGGTTTCTTCCAGTTCTATGCACTCCAGCTCTTTCCCCGGCCGACCGACGTTCGGCGACCCACTCCTGACAGAGACCGCAGCTTCCTTGGCGGTTGCCGTTTGGGTTTTCCACCTGCTGCGTCTGATCAGGGGCAGCCGTATCCCCGCGCAGCAGAGCCGAGGCTTCCCCCTTGTCCCTCGCTCGCCCTCGTCGGGTGAGGTGGCGGAACCCAGCGGCCTGGCGTTGTTGGCGTGGGTTAAACCCTCGCAGCTGCTGCCGTCTTCTCCCACGTCCGACCTGAGCTGGCACGCCCGGCTCCTTTTGAAGGGAAAGGACTCCCAGTGCTTCTTGGGCAGCGGCCGAGGTCCCTCGGGGGGTCGGGACCGGTCGTTGCCGCCCGTGGGCCTCTTGACCGACCTGTTGCCGTTGCCCTGGAGGGACGCCAGCTCTTTGGTGCGCTTTTTCATCTCGCTGTAGATGCGCCAGTACAGGATGATCATGATGGTGACGGGCAGGTAGAAGGCAGCGATGGCAGTACCAAAGGTGATGATGGGCTCCGAATGGAACTGTATGTGGCAGCTGCCCGACTTCACCTTCCGCTGGCCAACAATGTACTGCCAGAGCAAGATGGCGGGCGCCCAGAGGACAAAGGAGATCGTCCAGGCCAGGCCAATCATGATGGCCGCCCTTCTTGGTGTCCGCTTGGCTCTGTACGTCAGCGGGCGGGTGACTGAGAAGTACCGGTCGAAGCTGATCACCAGGAGGTTCATGACTGATGCGTTGCTGGCAACGTAATCCAAGGCCAGCCAGAGGTCACAGGCCACGTTGCCCAGCGGCCAGTGGCCCATGACAATGTAGGTGGTGTAGAGGTTCATGGAGACAACGCCAATGATCAGGTCCGCGTAGGCCAGGCTGAGGAGAAAGTAGTTGTTCACCGTCTTCAGCTGCTTGTTGACTTTGACGGACAGCACCACCAGGATGTTGCCGACGACCGTCACCAAGGACAGGCTGCCCGACACCAGCGTGATCAGGATGACCTCCCACACCGCGTGACCTCCCAGCGGATCGGAGCTGGAGTTCCCGAGGGAAAACCTCTGGTCCAGGGTGACTGCGGATAAGTTTGTGTCCAAAGGAGGTCCGTGCTGGCCATTTTCAAGGAAGGCCCCTTGACCATTCTGCTGAGCCGCCCATCCTGCGAGTGTTGGAATGGACATGTTCCAGCCACAGGGAAACTACTCTGCTGTCATGGTCTGAAAAATGAAGCAGATTGTTAATTAATTGAAGTGTTTGCATATCAATTTCTGTTATCCCTTTATAAAAAAACACTCCCACTATTCACCACTCTTGAAGGAATAGGCTCATTGAGGTATGTCTCCAGGTAAGAAAGGACCACCCAGGTGAGATCAGAGACTTGGTCCCCATAATCCAGGCTGAAACTCCCAGTGCCAGTACTGAGAGAGCGCCGCACTGTCGGAGGGGCAGTACTGAGGGAGCGCCGCACTGTCGGAGGGACAGTACTGAGGGAGCACCGCACTGTCGGAGGGGCAGTACTGAGGGAGCGCCGCACTGTCGGAGGGGCAGTACTGAGGGAGCGCCGCACTGTCGGAGGGCCAGTACTGAGGGAGCGCCGCACTGTCGGAGGGGCGGTACTGAGGGAGCGCCGCACTGTCGGAGGGGCGGTACTGAGGGAGCGCCGCACTGTCGGAGGGGCGGTACTGAGGGAGCGCCGCACTGTCGGAGGGGCAGTACTGAGGGAGTGCCGCACTGTCAGAGGTGCCGTCTTTTGGATGAGACGTTAAACCGAGGCCCCGACTGCCCCCTCAGCTGGACGTAAAATATCCCACTATTGGAAGAAGAGCAGGGGGAGTTCTCCCCGGTGTTCTGGGGCCAATATTTATCCCTCAACCAACATCACTAAAACAGATTATCTGGTCATTATCACATTGTGGGAGCTTGCTGTGCGCAAATTGGCTGCTGTGTTTCGCTACATGATAACAGTGATTATGCGTCAAAAAGGACTTATTTGGCTGTGAAGTGCTTTGGAACGTCTTGAGGTGCTGAAAGGCGCTGTTGAAATGCGAGTAACCAGCAGTTTATTCATGAAGTGGACGGGGGGTAAACTGAACCCTGGGGCAGGCTGTGCAGCAGGCTGTGGTGCTGAGACAGGCCACCAGGTGGTGGTGTTGGCACGGCTGCCGTTCACTGTGTGAAACAATGAGCGATTTTTCTGTTTCCTCCTTCCACATCTCTGACGGATTTTAACGGGGTCAGCTGTTAATAGTTTTATTTGTTTTGAAAGGTTGGGTCGATTGTGTAATAACTGCTTCCTGATTGGTGGGTTTCCAGTCCGGTTTGGTAACCATTTCATTGTTAGCCAGCCCAGCCACTCCACTTCGAATTTAATGGCGGGTTGCATGCCCCCCAAGCCCCCCCCTCCCACAATCAGTTTTTTTTCCACCTTTCCCCTCTCTCCTGGAGGCACTGACGCTTGGGAATGTCCCCAGGGGCAGGAGGTCATTTCTTGTGCGAGGCTGGACTTTTTTGGCCGACTATTTGACCATGTAGGGCATCGCAGCCAAAGCCCCGATCTTGCTCTTTGGTGCGCATTGCAGCAGGAGAGAGACTGGGCAGCAGGATCCCCCGGCTGGTCCTCCCCCCCCCCCCCCACCCCGCTCCCTAATCCGAGTGTGGCATCCCTACCAAATGGGATCAGCTAACTCCGGCACAGCCCCAGGATTGAAACTGGGATCTATTGGCGGGTCACAGGTGACGCACGGGAGGAGGGGTGCTCCCGAGGAGAGAGTGGGGTTGGGGGGGGGTTGTCGGAGCCGAAAGGACGGTCAATATTGGTGAAGTCGACGCAAGGAATAACCTGGGTGTAGAGGGTGTGGGCTGGAAGAAGTCCATAGCGGGGGTCGGTACCAAGTCACGCGGGGATTTGAGAGCGGGCGTGTTCAGTACCCAACAAGTTAATATTGATAAGTAACTTGTGGACCTCCTCCAACCCTTGGAGTTTACAGGGCTGCCCAGCAGAATAGATTGTTCTATAAAGTCTCGTGTCAGTGTGACATAGCGCGCACACTAAACACACGGGGAGTGATACTGAGCAGGCGAGGGGTGTCGGATAGATTCTGCCCTCGGGGCTTTGTGACAGCATCGTTCAACCTCGCTTCAATGGTTTGCTCCCTTTCCATAAGAGGGAAGACGCCATTTTTATCCTCTGACCCCCGACACTGACGGGAACTAACGTGGGATGTGTGGGCTCAGCCAAGATTCAGTCACGAGGTGGGTCTTAACTGGGGAAGCCGGGTGGGTGGCACACTCACTCTGTTGTGTGCAGAATCCCATATACGGTCATCTCCCTTTTCAAAGGGATGTTATCTTGGAATCGCAGAGTGTTTCCACCCAGGACACAGATCTAGAATACTTCACGAGCTTAATCTGCCCTGTTGGATTGGGAGTGGGACGGGGAGTGGGTGTCTGTCTCTTCCCTCCAGGGATAATCAGATAAAGAAATTCAATGATTCAGCTCATGATTGAGTCACAACAGAATGATACCTTTGCTTCCCATTCACTCCCATTGTACACAATCCCAATGGACCCAACCCCTTCCCATTCACTCCCATTGTACACAATCCCAATGGACCCAAACCCTTCCCATTCACTCCCATTGTACACAATCCCAATGGACACAACCCCTTCCCATTCACTCCCATTGTACACAATCCCAATGGACCAAACCCCTTCCCATTCACTCCCACTGTACACAATCCCAATGGACCAAACCCCTTCCCATTCACTCCCATTGTACACAATCCTAATGGACCAAACCCTTCCCATTCACTCCCATTGTACACAATCCCAATGGACACAACCCCTTCCCATTCACTCCCACTGTACACAATCCCAATGGACCAAACCCCTTCCCATTCACTCCCACTGTAGACAATCCCAATGGCCCAAACCCCTTCCCATTCACTCCCATTGTACACAATCCCAATGGACCCAAACCCCTTCCCATTCACTCCCGTTGTACACAATCCCAATGGACCAAACCCCTTCCCATTCACTCGCATTGTACACAATCCCAATGGCCCAAACCGCTTCCCATTCACTCGCATTGTACACAATCCCAATGGATCAAACCCCTTCCCATTCACTCGCATTGTACACAATCCCAATGGCCCAAACCGCTTCCCATTCACTCGCATTGTACACAATCCCAATGGATCAAACCACTTCCCATTCACTCCCACTGTACACAATTCCAATAGAAATAAAGAAAGACTTGCATTTATATAGCACCTTTCACAACCACCGGACGTCTCAAAGTGCTTTACAGCCAATGAAGTACTTTTGAAGTGTGGTCCCTGTTGTAAGGTGGGAAACGCGGCAGCCAGTTTGCACACAGCAAGCTCCCACAAACAGCAATGTGGTAATGACCAGATCATCTGTTTTTTGTTATGTTGGTGGAGGGATAAATATTGGCCCCAGGACACCGGGGAGAACTCCCCCTGCTCTTCTTCCAATAGTGGCCGTGGAATCTTTTACACCCACCCGAGAGAGCAGACGGGGCCTCGGTTTAACGTCTCATCCAAAAGACGGATCAATGGATCAAACCCCTTCCCATTCACTCCCACTGTATAGAATCCTCGGTGTCAGCCGTGGCTCAGTGGGTAGAACTCTGACTCTCGCCTCTGGGTCAGAGGGTCATGGGTTTGAGTCCCACTCTAAAGACTTGAGCCCATAAACCAGGCCAACACTCCCAGTGCCAGTACTGAGGCTCCACTGCACTGTCGGAGGGGCAGTACTGAGGGAGCGCCGCACTGTCCGAGGGGCAGTACTGAGGGAGCGCCGCACTGTCCGAGGGGCAGTACTGAGGAAGCGCCACACTGTCGGAGGGGCAGTACTGAGGGAGCGGCGCACTGTCGGAGGGGCAGTACTGAGGGAGCGCTGCACTGTCGGGGGGGCAGTACTGAGGGAGCGGCGCACTGTCGGGGGGGCAGTGCTGAGGGAGCGCCGCACTGTCGGAGGGGCGGTACTGAGGGAGCGCCGCACTGTCGGAGGGGCGGTACTGAGGGAGCACCGCACTGTCGGAGGGGCAGTACTGAGGGAGTGCCGCACTGTCGGAGGGGCAGTACTGAGGGAGCGCCGCACTGTCGGGGGGGCAGTACTGAGGGAGCGCCGCACTGTCGGAGGGGCAGTACTGAGGGAGCGCCGCACTGTCGGAGGGGCGGTACTGAGGGAGCGCCGCACTGTCGGAGGGGCAGTACTGAGGGAGCGCTGCACTGTCAGATGAGACGTTAAACTGAGGCCCCGTCGGCTCTCTCAGGTGGATGTAAAAGATCCCACGGCCACTATTTGGAAGAAGAGCAGGGGGGTTCTCCCCGGTGTCCTGGGGCCAATATTTATCCCTCAACCAACATCACTAAAACAGATTATCTGGCCATTATTTCATTGCTGTTTGTGGGAGCTTGCTGTGTGCAAATTGGCTGCCGCATTACAACAGCGACTACACTTCAAAAAGTATTTAATTGGCTGTGAAGCGCTTTGGGATGTCCTGAGGTGGTGAAAGGCGCGGGAGAAACAGGAGTTCCTTTGTTCTGGGTATGGAGTGAAGCCCCTGGTGACTGTGTTGCTTGGCTGGTGTCCGACTCATGGCGATCCATTACTGTAAATATAATCTGAGTGTAAACGGGCTGGGATGAGCGCATTGATACCCCACATTTGTTTGTGTTTGAGCTGGGGCCTGAGGACATGTTTGTCAAAACATCTCTGATTTACTCGGGCCGGCTTTCTGTGGAACGATCAGACTCCTGCTGAGCTGCTCCTCTCGGCCAGCCTGCCCTTCACCTTCACACTGGCTCCACTTGAATGAAAGCGAGTCCGTGCCCGCACCCTGTGTCAGCTGTGACACCCCACCGCGAGTCAGCCGTGGCCAAGTGGGTAGCGCTCTCTCGCCCCCTCGCCCCGAGTCAGAAGGTTGTGGGTTCAAGTCCGAATCCAGAGTCCTGAGCCCATAATCCAGGCCGACACTCCCAGTGCCAGTACTGAGGGAGCGCCGCACTGTCGGAGGGTCTGTACTGAGGGAGCGCCGCACTGTCAGAGGGGCAGTACTGAGGGAGCGCCGCACTGTCGGAGGGGCGGTACTGAGGGAGCGCCGCACTGTCGGAGGGGCAGTACTGAGGGAGCGCCGCACTGTCGGAGGGTCTGTACTGAGGGAGCGCCGCACTGTCGGAGGGGCGGTACTGAGGGAGCGCCGCACTGTCGGAGGGGCAGTACTGAGGGAGTGCCGCACTGTCAGAGGGGCGGTACTGAGGGAGTGCCACACTGTCGGAGGGGCAGTACTGAGGGAGCGCCGCACTGTCGGAGGGGCAGTACTGAGGGAGTGCTGCACTGTCGGAGGGGCAGTACTGAGGGAGCGCCGCACTGTCGGAGGGGCAGTACTGAGGGAGCGCCGCACTGTCGGAGGGGCGGTACTGAGGGAGAGCCGCACTGTTGGAGGGGCAGTACTGAGGGAGCACCGCACTGTCGGAGGGGCAGTACTGAGGGAGCGCCGCACTGTCGGAGGGGCAGTACTGAGGGAGCGCCGCACTGTCGGAGGGGCAGTACTGAGGGAGCGCCGCACTGTCGGTGGGGCGGTACTGAGGGAGAGCCGCACTGTCGGAGGGGCAGTACTGAGGGAGCACCGCACTGTCGGAGGGGCAGTACTGAGGGAGAGCCGCACTGTCGGAGGGGCAGTACTGAGGGAGCGCCGCAGTGTCGGAGGGGCGGTACTGAGGGAGCGCCGCACTGTCGGGGGGTCAGTTCTGAGGGAGCCGCACTGTCGGGGGGTCAGTTCTGAGGGAGCGCCGCACTGTCGGGGGGTCAGTTCTGAGGGAGCCGCACTGTCGGGGGGGCAGTACTGAGAGAGCACCGCACTGTCAGAGGGGCGGGACTGAGGGAGCACCGCACTGTCGGAGGGGCAGTACTGAGGGAGCGCTGCACTGTCGGATGAGACGTTAAACCGAGGCACCGTCGGCCCTCTCAGGTGGATGTAAAAGATCCCACGGCCACTATTTGGAAGAAGAGCAGGGGGGTTCTCCCCGGGGTCCTGGGGCCAATATTTATCCCTCAACCAACATCACTAAAACAGATTATCTGGCCATTATTTCATTGCTGTTTGTGGGAGCTTGCTGTGTGCAAATTGGCTGCCGCATTACAACAGCGACTACACTTCAAAAAGTATTTAATTGGCTGTGAAGCGCTTTGGGATGTCCTGAGGTGGTGAAAGGCGCGGGAGAAACAGGAGTTCCTTTGTTCTGGGTATGGAGTGAAGCCCCTGGTGACTGTGTTGCTTGGCTGGTGTCCGACTCATGGCGATCCATTACTGTAAATGTAATCTGAGTGTAAACGGGCTGGGATGAGCGCATTGATACCCCACATTTGTTTGTGTTTGAGCTGGGGCCTGAGGACATGTTTGTCAAAACATCTCTGATTTACTCGGGCCGGCTTTCTGTGGAACGATCAGACTCCTGCTGAGCTGCTCCTCTCGGCCAGCCTGCCCTTCACCTTCACACTGGCTCCACTTGAATGAAAGCGAGTCCGTGCCCGCACCCTGTGTCAGCTGTGACACCCCACCGCGAGTCAGCCGTGGCCAAGTGGGTAGCGCTCTCTCGCCCCCTCGCCCCGAGTCAGAAGGTTGTGGGTTCAAGTCCGAATCCAGAGTCCTGAGCCCATAATCCAGGCCGACACTCCCAGTGCCAGTACTGAGGGAGCACCGCACTGTCGGAGGGGCAGTACTGAGGGAGCGCCGCACTGTCGGAGGGGCGGTACTGAGGGAGTGCCGCACTGTCAGAGGGGCGGTACTGAGGGAGTGCCACACTGTCGGAGGGGCAGTTTTGAGGGAGTGCCGCACTGTCGGAGGGGCAGTACTGAGGGAGCGCCGCACTGTCGGAGGGGCAGTACTGAGGGAGTGCCGCACTGTCAGAGGGGCGGTACTGAGGGAGTGCCACACTGTCGGAGGGGCAGTACTGAGGGAGCGCCGCACTGTCGGAGGGGCAGTACTGAGGGAGAGCCGCACTGTGGGAGGGGTGGTACTGAGGGAGCACCGCACTGTCGGAGGGGCAGTACTGAGGGAGCACCGCACTGTCGGAGGGGCAGTACTGAGGGAGCACCGCACTGTCGGAGGGGCAGTACTGAGGGAGAGCCGCACTGTCGGAGGGGCAGTACTGAGGGAGCGCCGCACTGTCGGAGGGGCGGTACTGAGGGAGCGCCGCACTGTCGGGGGGTCAGTTCTGAGGGAGCCGCACTGTCGGGGGGGCGGTACTGAGAGAGCACCGCACTGTCGGAGGGGCGGTACTGAGGGAGCGCCGCACTGTCGGAGGGGCGGTACTAAGGGAGCGCTGCACTGTCGGAGGGGCAGTACTGAGGGAGCGCTGCACTGTCAGATGAGACGTTAAACCGAGGCCCCGTCGGCTCTCTCAGGTGGATGTGAAAGATCCCACGGCCACTATTGGAAGAAGAGCAGGGGGGTTCTCCCCGGTGTCCTGGGGCCAATATTTATCCCTCAACCAACATCACTAAAACAGATTATCTGGCCATTATTTCATTGCTGTTTGTGGGAGCTTGCTGTGTGCAAATTGGCTGCCGCATTACAACAGCGACTACACTTCAAAAAGTATTTAATTGGCTGTGAAGCGCTTTGGGATGTCCTGAGGTGGTGAAAGGCGCGGGAGAAACAGGAGTTCCTTTGTTCTGGGTATGGAGTGAAGCCCCTGGTGACTGTGTTGCTTGGCTGGTGTCCGACTCATGGCGAGCCATTACTGTAAATGTAATCTGAGTGTAAACGGGCTGGGATGAGCGCATTGATACCCTACATTTGTTTGTGTTTGAGCTGGGGCCTGAGGACATGTTTGTCAAAACATCTCTGATTTACTCGGGCCGGCTTTCTGTGGAACGATCAGACTCCTGCTGAGCTGCTCCTCTCGGCCAGCCTGCCCTTCACCTTCACACTGGCTCCACTTGAATGAAAGCGAGTCCGTGCCCGCACCCTGTGTCAGCTGTGACACCCCACCGCGAGTCAGCCGTGGCCAAGTGGGTAGCGCTCTCTCGCCCCCTCGCCCCGAGTCAGAAGGTTGTGGGTTCAAGTCCGAATCCAGAGTCCTGAGCCCATAATAATGGCCGACACTCCCAGTGCCAGTACTGAGGGAGCGCCGCACTGTCGGAGGGGCGGTACTGAGGGAGCGCCGCACTGTCGGAGGGGCAGTACTGAGGGAGCGCTGCACTGTCGGAGGGGCAGTACTGAGGGAGCGCCGCACTGTCAGAGGGGCGGTACTGAGGGAGCGCCGCACTGTCGGAGGGGCAGTACTGAGGGAGCGCTGCACTGTCGGAGGGGCAGTACTGAGGGAGCGCTGCACTGTCGGAGGGGCAGTACTGAGGGAGCGCCGCACTGTCGGAGGGGCGGTACTGAGGATAAACCCAAACGTGTCTCGTGTTTAATGATTTTAGGTTTGGAAAAACAGTTTTGGGAGTGTGCATGTGTAATGTAAAAATTCAGCATTGTCTGGCGGAGCCCCTGAAAGTCCTTTGTCTCTCCCCCCACCTTGAAACGTGTGCACTGCCGAGGCCATGTGGAAGAGGTGTGATGTGTTAAACCTCGATTCTTGTCGGAGGGCGCCCTGCACAGATGGAGTACTTCACCGTGTGAAGCACTGGCAACGAGGTAAGGTGCGGTGTGAATGCAAATACTGCAGGCATTAATCATCAATTATTCAGCTCTTTCTGGTTTTGCTTTCTAATCCTCCTTTGGCTTTGTATTCCATGACGTTGGTGCGCGTGAGCTGTGCAAAGCGGGAGTGCATTGTGAGTCTTACAGTAAACTCAGGTTGGACATATTCCGAGAGGACTCGTCACAGCACCTCCCGCTTCCAGGAATTAAAAGATTAATCTCCCAGACACTGCTGTGAGTAAACTGGGAGAAAAATCAATATCGAACCACACAGCACAGGAGGAGGCCATTCGGCCCATCGTGCCTGTGCCGGCTCTTTGAAAGAGCTCTCCAATTAGTCCCACTCCCCCCTGCTCTCTCCCCACAGCCCTGCACATTTCTCCTTTTCAATTATTTATCCAATTCCCCTTTTGAAAGTTACTATTGAATCTGCTTCCACCGCCCTTTCAGGCAGCGCTTTCCAGATCACAACAACTCGCTGCGTAAAAACATTCTCCTCATCTCCCCTCTGGTTCTTTTACCGATTATCTTCAATCTGTGTCCTCTGGTTACCGACCCTCCTGCCACTGGAAACACTTTCTCCTTATTTACTCCATCAAAACCCCTCGTAATTTTGAACGCCTCTATTAAATCTCCCCTTAACCTTCTCTGCTCAAGGAGAACAATCCCAGCTTCTCCAGTCTCTCCACATTAACTGTAGTCCCTCATCCCTGGGACCATTCTAGTAAATCTCCTCTGCACCCTCTCCAAGGCCTTGACATCCTTCCTAAAGTGTGGTGCCCAGAATTGGACACAATACTCCAGCTGAGGTCTAACCCAGTGATTTATAAAGGTTTAGCGTAACGTCCTTGCTCTTATACTCTCTGCCTCTATTTATAAAGCCCAGGACCCCGTGTGCTTTTTAACAGCCTTCTCACCTTGACAACATTAGAGGGCGTTACTACAAATGGTGTGTGTTCCTTCTCTTTGAATACCTGCATTTGTTCATTCTAAACAAACAATTTTGCAGTATGGGGGAGGGGGTGAAGGGCTGTTTGACCGGGTGGGGTGGTTGGAGGGTTAAGGAGGTCAGGTGACCAATCAGAGTTGCCGACCCTGGGCTTGCAGACGAGGAGGAACGCGATGGACACCTACAGACGCTGAAAGATGCCCTCGTAAGAACGGGATATGACGCTTGACTCGTCGATCGACAGTTCCGACGGGCCACAGCGAAAAATCGCATAGACCTCCTCAGAAGACAAACACGGGACACAACCAACAGAGTACCCTACGTCGTCCAGTACTTCCCCGGAGCGGAGAAACTACGCCATGTTCTTCGCAGCCTTCAACATGTCATCGATGACGACGAACACCTCGCTAAAGCCAGCCCTACGCCTCCACTACTCGCCTTCAAACAGCCGCCTAACCTCAAACAGACCATCGTTCGCAGCAAATTACCCAGCTTTCAGGAGAACAGCGACCACGACACCACACAACCCTGCCACGGCAACCTCTGCAAGACATGCCAGATCATCAACACAGATACCATCATCACACATGAGGACACCACCCACCAGGTACATGGTACATACTCATGTGACTCGGCCCACTTTGTCTACCTCATACGTTGCAGGAAAGGATGCCCCGGAGCATGGTACATCGGAGAGACCATGCAGACACTGCGACAACGTATGAACGGACACCGCGCAACAATCGCCAGGCAGGAGTGTTCCCTCCCAGTCGGGGAACACTTCAGCAGTCAAGGACATTCAGCCTCCGATCTTCGGGTAAGCGTTCTCCAAGGCGGCCTTCGAGACACACGACAACGCAAAATCATCGAGCAGAAACTGATAGCCAAGTTCCGCATCCATGAGGACGGCCTCAACCGGGATCTGGGGTTCATGTCATGCTACATGTAACCCCACCTGACGTAGCGTCATCCAGACTCGAGTCGTCATTGGCTTGTTCTCTCGACACAGATGCAGCCGGACCTGCTGTGATTTCCAGCAAAAAAAGTTTTTTGTTTTCCATCCAGACCCCAGCATCTGCCACATTGTCTTTGATGTAATGTTTTCCTGACTGACCTGTTTGGACACCATCCACACCTTTGATTGCCGTGATTATCTCTCTGCCGAGGTGTGATAAAGGGCAGTTAGAAAGATTAACTGTAGTCATCTGGCAGTGTTCTCTGACTATAGATGCTGTGCCTATATGCATCTCTTCACTTCACCTGACGAAGGAGCAGCGCTCCGAAAGCTTGTGATTTCAAATAAAGCTGTTGGACTATAACCTGGTGTTGTGCGACTTCTCACATTTGCAGATATTGGGTCGCGATTCGCCCGTGTCCACTGGCGATCAGAGTTCTTCCCCGCAGCAGCAACAAAACCAAAGGAGGCGTCTCTGAGAGATGATCTAGAGCCGTAAAGACAGGACTTGCATTTCTCCAGCGCCTCTCACCACCTCGGGACGCCCCAAAGCGCTTTACAGCCAATGAAGTACTTTTTTTGAAGTGTGGTCACTGTTGTAATGTAGGAAACGCGGCACCCAATTTGCGCACAGCAAGATTCCACAAACAGCAATGTGATAATGACCAGATCATCTGTTTTAGTGATGTTGGTTGAGTGATTAATATTGTACCCAGGACACCGGGAAGAACTCCCCTGCTCTTCTTCCAATAGTGGCCGTGGGATCTTTTACATCCACTTGAGAGGGCAGACGGGGCCTCGGTTTAACGTTTCATCCAAAGAATGCACCTCCGACAGTGCGGCGCTCCCTCAGTACCGCCCCTCCGACAGTGCGGCGCTCCCTCAGTACCGCCCCTCCGACAGTGCGGCGCTCCCTCAATACTGCCCCTCCGACAGTGCGGCGCTCCCTCAGTACTGCCCCTCCGACAGTGCGGCGCTCCCTCAGTACTGCCCCTCCGAAAGTGCGGCGCTCCCTCAGTACTGCCCCTCCGACAGTGCGGCACTCCCTCAGTACTGACCCTCCGACAGTGCGGCGCTCCCTCAGTACTGCCCCTCCGACAGTGCGGCGCTCCCTCAGTACTGACCCTCCGACAGTGCGGCGCTCCCTCAGTACTGCCCCTCCGACAGTGCGGCGCTCCCTCAGTACTGCCCCTCCGACAGTGCGGCACTCCCTCAGTACTGACCCTCCGACAGTGCGGCGCTCCCTCAGTACTGCCCCTCCGACAGTGCGGCGCTCCCTCAGTACTGCCCCTCCGACAGTGCGGCGCTCCCTCAGTACTGCCCCTCCGACAGTGCGGCACTCCCTCAGTACTGACCCTCCGACAGTGCGGCGCTCCCTCAGTACTGCCCCTCCGACAGTGCGGCGCTCCCTCAGTACTGACCCTCCGACAGTGCGGCGCTCCCTCAGTACTGCCCCTCCGACAGTGCGGCGCTCCCTCAGTACTGGCACTGGGAGTGTCGTCCTGGATTATGGGGCTCGAGTCTCTGGAGTGGGGGCTCGAACCCACGATCTTCTGACTCAGACGAGAGAGAGAGAGAGAGAATGCTACCCACTGAGCCACGGCTGACACGTTAGGCTCTGTTGAGGATGAGCCCCGGGTTAATGATTCACGAGACTGCAGGGCAGGAATTTACCAGCTGATTACCTTTATCTGTGCTTTCTGGGTCCCGGTCCGAGGTTAATCACCAGCCCATGGTTGGCGATCATCGGCAACCCAGACAGTGCTTTAATCAGATCTGACCAGGAGCACCCCATCGATTGTGCGCCGGTTTTAGTAACCTTCACTCCTGGTGCCGTGGCCCTCAGCGCAGCGAGCCAGAGATTATCAATTATTCCCGGCAGGCTGACGATGATTTTATTGGAGGCGCTCCACAGGCTCATAAGGGTAGAATTCAACCCTGGAGAGTGGAGTGTCTGTCAATTCGCAAAGCTCGATCAAGAGTTTCTTTGGATTTGTTACTTCTCTCTCTCTCCCTCCTTGCGAGAAGGAATAAAGAAAGAACGTGCATTTATATAGCGCCTTTTACCACCTCGGGACGTCCCAAAGCGCTTCACAGCCAATAAAGTACTTTTGGTCCCTGTAGGAAACTTAGCAGCCAATTTGCGCACAGCAAGGTCCCACAAACAGGAAGGTGATGATGACCAGATCATCTGGGGTTTTTTTTTAAGTGATGTGCAGCGCTCCCTCAGTACTGCCCTTCCGACAATGCGGCGCTCCCTCAGTACTGCCCCTCCGACAGTGCGGCGCTCCCTCAGTACTGCCCCTCCGACAGTGCGGCGCTCCCTCAGTACTGCCCCTCCGACAGTGCGGCGCTCCCTCAGTACCGCCCCTCCGACAGTGCGGCGCTCCCTCAGTACTGCCCCTCCGACAGTGCGGCACTCCCTCAGTACTGCCCCTCCGACAGTGCGGCGCTCCCTCAGTACCGCCCCTCCGACAGTGCGGCGCTCCCTCAGTACCGCCCCTCCGACAGTGCGGCGCTCCCTCAGTACTGCCTCTCCGACAGTGCGGCGCTCCCTCAGTACCGCCCCTCCGACAGTGCGGCGCTCCCTCAGTACTGCCTCTCCGACAGTGCGGTTTTCCCTCAGTACCGCCCCTCCGACAGTGCGGCGCTCCCTCAGTACCGCCCCTCCGACAGTGCGGTTTTCCCTCAGTACCGCTCCTCCGACAGTGCGGCGCTCCCTCAGTACTGCCCCTCCGACAATGCGGCGCTCCCTCAGTACCGCCCCTCCGACAGTGCGGTTTCCCTCAGTACCGCTCCTCCGACAGTGCGGCGCTCCCTCAGTACTGCCCCTCCGACAGTGCGGCGCTCCCTCAGTACCGCCCCTCTGACAGTGCAGCGCTCCCTCAGTACCGCCCCTCTGACAGTGCAGCGCTCCCTCAGTACCGCCCCTCTGACAGTGCAGCGCTCCCTCAGTACCGCCCCTCCGACAGTGCGGCGCTCCTTCAGTACTGCCCCCTCGACAGTGCGGCGCTCCCTCAGTACCTGCCCCTCTGACAGTGCGGCGCTCCCTCAGTACCGCCCCTCCGACAGTGCGGCACTCCCTCAGTACCGCCCCTCCGACAGTGCGGCGCTCCCTCAGTACTGCCCCTCCGACAGTGCGGCTCTCCCTCAGTACTGTCCCTCCGACAGTGCGGCGCTCCCTCAGTACTGCCCCCTGACAGTGCGGCGCTCCCTCAGTACTGCCCCTCCGACAGTGCAGGCGCTCCCTCAGTACTGGCACCGGGTGTGTCGGGCCTGGATTATAGGGCTCAAGCCACTGGAGTGGGGCTCGAACCCACGGCCTTCTAACTCAACATGAGGGAACCTGCAGTGATTCACAGTGCCCAGTGTGTAAAGGCAACCCCCACACAAACCATGTTAACAGATCTCCAGCAGAGCAGATGTTGGGGATTTGGACCCATTTGGCAGGAGACTAGAGTGGGAACTAAGGAAGAATAAAGTCAACTGCATGGTCTGTCGGCAGATAACAAAGGTGTTGGTGCCCTCACTTCATTGCACCAGATAACACACGCCAGCACGCATCTGCTGTCAGTATTTAATCCTCCTTAAAGCGTTTCCACATCACTGCTTCCCGGGACCGTATCCAGACAGTCTCACTACCTGAGTGGCAGGATTGAAAGGAACCGCTTTCTCTTCCTGACAGTTGGTCACTCGATGGGGGGACATGGGGCGACGGAGCCACTGCTGCACCCGCCCCCCTCCACTCCTCCCCGGGTTGTTCCTCTTTGAGGTCGTACTCCAGACATATGATGAAGCCATTAATAAACTTGCAGAATGGGTGTGTAATTGAGAAATGAATTTCAATCTAGATAAGTGTGAGGTTGTACACTTTGGTAGGAAGAATAAGGAGGCCACAAACACTCCTCGGAAAGTAAGTGTCCAAATGAGGTCGAGGAGCAGAGGAATCTGTGGGTACTTTACCCAGAGAGTGGTGAGAATGTGGAACTTGCTACCACAGGGAGTGGTTGAGGCGAATAGTATCGATGCATTTAAGGGGAAGCTGGATAAACACATGAGGGAGAAAGGAATAGAAGGATATGCTGATAGGGTGAGATGAAGAGAGGGAGAGGAGGCTCGTGTGGAGCAGAAACACCGGCACGGACTGGTTGGGCCGAATGGCCTGTTTCTGTGCTGTAAATTCTGTGTAATATAAAGAACGGTCCCCCCAAACCTGTTTTTTTCCCCTTGCTTTCTCTGTCAAGCTAAATATAGTGATGTGTGCTGGGCTACAAGATCTTGGGCACTCATTTAACACCTAGGTACCCCTCGATTAGACTCCAGCCTGTAACTCACTCCCGGGTATCTGTTATTCTATATATAAACCCCCCGAACCCCTCAATTAGATTCCAGCCTGTAACTCACTCCGAGGTATCTGTTATTCTATATATAAACCCCCCCGAACCCCTCGATTAGATTCCAGCCTGTAACTCACTCCGAGGTATCTGTTATTCTATATATAAACCCCCCCGAACCCCTCGATTAGATTCCAGCCTGTAACTCACTCCCGGGTATCCGTTATTCTATATATAAACCCCCTGAACCCCTCGATTAGATTCCAGCCTGTAACTCACTCCGAGGTATCTGTTATTCTATATATAAACCCCCCCCCGAACCCCTCGATTAGATTCCAGCCTGTAACTCACTCCGAGGTATCTGTTATTCTATATATAAACCCCCCCGAACCCCTCGATTAGATTCCAGCCTGTAACTCACTCCGAGGTATCTGTTATTCTATATATAAACCCCCCCGAACCCCTCGATTAGATTCCAGCCTGTAACTCACTCCGAGGTATCTGTTATTCTATATATAAACCCCCCCGAACCCCTCGATTAGATTCCAGCCTGTAACTCACTCCCGGGTATCCGTTATTCTATATATAAACCCCCCCGAACCCCTCGATTAGATTCCAGCCTGTAACTCACTCCGAGGTATCTGTTATTCTATATATAAACCCCCCCGAACCCCTCGATTAGATTCCAGCCTGTAACTCACTCCGAGGTATCTGTTATTCTATATATAAACCCCCCGAACCCCTCGATTAGATTCCAGCCTGTAACTCACTCCGAGGTATCTGTTATTCTATATATAAACCCCCCGAACCCCTCGATTAGATTCCAGCCTGTAACTCACTCCGAGGTATCTGTTATTCTATATATAAACCCCCCCGAACCCCTCGATTAGATTCCAGCCTGTAACTCACTCCCGGGTATCCGTTATTCTATATATAAACCCCCTGAACCCCTCGATTAGATTCCAGCCTGTAACTCACTCCCGGGTATCCGTTATTCTATATATAAACCCCCCCGAACCCCTCGATTAGATTCCAGCCTGTAACTCACTCCCGGGTATCTGTTATTCTATATATAATCCCCCCGAACCCCTCGATTAGATTCCAGCCTGTAACTCACTCCCGGGTATCTGTTATTCTGTATATAAACCCCCCGAACCCCTCGATTAGACTCCAGCCTGTAACTCACTCCCGGGTATCCGTTATTCTATATATAAACCCCCCGAACCCCTCGATTAGATTCCAGCCTGTAACTCACTCCCGGGTATCTGTTATTCTATATATAAACCCCCAGAACCCCTCGATTAGATTCCAGCCTGTAACTCAATCTCGGGTATCTGTTATTCTATATATAAACCCCCAGAACCCCTCGATTAGATTCCAGCCTGTAACTCACTCCCGGGTATCTGTTATTCTGCATATAAACCCCCTGAACCCCTCGATTAGATTCCAGCCTGAAACTCACTCCCGGGTATCCGTTATTCTATATATAAACCCCCTGAACCCCTCGATTAGATTCCAGCCAGTAACTCACTCCCGGGTATCCGTTATTCTATATATAAACCCCCCAAACTCCTCGATTAGATTCCAGCCTGTAACTCACTCCCGGGTATCTGTTATTCTATATATAAACCCCCCCGAACCCCTCGATTAGACTCCAGCCTGTAACTCACTCCCGGGTATCCGTTATTCTATATATAAACCCCCTGAAACCCTCGATTAGATTCCAGCCAGTAACTCACTCCCGGGTATCCGTTATTCTATATATAAACCCCCCGAACCCCTCGATTAGATTCCAGCCTGTAACTCACTCCCGGGTATCCGTTATTCTATATATAAACCCCCCGAACCCCTCGATTACATTCCAGCCTGTAACTCACTCCCGGGTATCCGTTATTCTATATATAAACCCCCCGAACCCCTCGATTAGATTCCAGCCTGTAACTCACTCCCGGGTATCTGTTATTGTATATATAAACTCCCCGAACGCCTCGATTAGATTCCAGCCTGTAACTCACTCCCGGGTATCTGTTATTCTATATATAAACCCCCCGAACCCCTCGATTAGATTCCAGCCTGTAACTCACTCCCGGGTATCTGTTATTCTATATATAAACCTCCCGAACCCCTCGATTAGATTCCAGCCTGTAACTCACTCCCGGGTATCTGTTATTCTATATATAAACCACCTCGAACCCCTCGATTAGATTCCAGCCTGTAACTCACTCCTGGGTATCTGTTATTCTATATATAAATCCCCGAACCCCTCGATTAGATTCCAGCCTGTAACTCACACCCAGGTATCTGTTATTGTATATATAAACCCCCCGAACCCCTCGATTAGATTCCAGCCTGTAACTCACTCCGAGGTATCTGTTATTCTATATATAAAGCCCCTGAACCCCTCGATTAGATTCCAGCCTGTAACTCACTCCCGGGTATCTGTTATTGTATATATAAACCCCCCGAACGCCTCGATTAGATTCCAGCCTGTAACTCACTCCCGGGTATCTGTTATTCTATATATAAACTACCCAAACCCCTCGATTAGATTCCAGTGATTGATGGGACGGTGTAGAGGGAGCTTTACTCTGTATCTAACCCGTGCTGTACCTGCCCTGGGAGTGTTTGATGGGACAGTGTAGAGGGAGCTTTACTCTGTATCTAACCCGTGCTGTACCTGCCCTGGGAGTGTTTGATGGGACAGTGTAGAGGGAGCTTTACTCTGTATCTTACCCGTGCTGTACCTGCCCTGGGAGTGTTTGATGGGACAGTGTAGAGGGAGCTTTACTCTGTATCTAACCCGTGCTGTACCTGCCCTGGGAGTGTTTGATGGGACAGTGTAGAGGGAGCTTTACTCTGTATCTAACCCGTGCTGGACCTGCCCTGGGAGTGTTTGATGGGACAGTGTAGAGGGAGCTTTACTCTGTAACTAACCCGTGCTGTACCTGCCCTGGTAGTGTTTGATGGGACAGTGTAGATGGGCCGAAATGGCCTCCTTCCGTGCTGTAACTTTCTACGATTCTATAAAAACATTCTCCTCATCTCCCCCTCTGGTTCTTTTACCGATTATCTTCAATCTGTGTCCTCTGGTTACCGACCCTCCTGCCACTGGAAACACTTTCTCCTTATTTACTCCATGAAAACCCATCATGATTTTGAACACCTCTATCAAATCTCCCCTTAACCTTCTCTGCTCCAAGGAGAACAATCCCAGCTTCTCCAGTCTCTCCACATTAACTGAAGTCCCTCATCCCTGGGACCATTCTAGTGAATCTCCTCCGCACCCTCTCCAAGGCCTTGACATCCTTCCTAAAGTGCGGGGCCCAGAATTGGACACAATACTCCAGCTGGGGCCTAACCCAGTGGTTTATAAAGGTTTAGCGTAACTTCCTGGCTTTTGTGCTCTATTAATAAAGCCCATTGATACCCAATCTTTGGACTTTCTGTGGCCTCTCTCCCTGTCCTTCCCCCAGCTGAGGTACAGTCCCTCCGGGGTCCGCGCCTCTTCCCCGCCATCTCATCCGACTGACTGTCGGACCTGCGCAAGCCTGGAGAGTGTCAGCTATTCAACTGTGTGGCGCATCACATACAAGCCCGAACTTGTGTCTCTCCGCCCCCCCCCCGCCCCCGACGTCAAAGTGAAAGGTACCTCGTCGACGCACCGTACGCTCCGCGCCGAGGGGAGAACCTTTGAGAAGGTCCCTAAATGGAGCCCGACTGGTAAGATATTGAAGCGCACAAACGGACAGGGTGGGGGCCAAGAGTGGCGTTGCTCAGCAAGGGTGGAGCTTCTTCCTGCTGAGTAAGTGAGGCAGCAAAGAAGAAAAGACTTCCAGCGCTTTTCACAACAACAGGATGTCCCAAAGCGCTTCACAGCCAATGAAGTACTTTTGAAGCGTGGTCACTGTTGTAATGCAGGAAACGTGGCACAGGAAGCTCCCACAAACAGCAATGTAATAATGACCAGATCATCTGTTTTTAGTGATGTTGGTTGAGGGATAAATATTGGCCCCAGGACACCGGGGAGAACTCCCCCCTGCTCTTCTTCCAATAGTGGCCGTGGGATCTTTTACGCCCACCTTAGAGGGCAGACGGGGCCTCGGTTTAACGTCTCATCCGAAAGATGGCCCCTCCGACAGTGCGGCGCTCCCTCAGTACTGCCCCTCCGACAGTGCGGCGCTCCCTCAGTACTGACCCTCCGACAGTGCGGCGCTCCCTCAGTACCGCCCCTCCGACAGTGCGGCGCTCCCTCAGTACCGCCCCTCCGACAGTGCGGCGCTCCCTCAGTACCGCCCCTCCGACAGTTCTCCCCACCTCCCCTCTCTCCGTGGCTAGAATCAGGAGTCTGTCATCCCCAGCCTCAGGTGAATATTAGGGGTTGAACCACCCCGCCCCCAATCGGACACACTCCTGGAGGAAGTATAATCAAAGTCACAGGAGGTTGCGTCACTTTACCTGTCTGACGTTCCCGAGATCATTCCTTCGCGCTCCGAAATCCTTAACTGTCCTGCTCTAATTGAAGTCCTGCCGTTATGTTTCCCCAGGAACTTGGTCTGATGGCTCGTTTGTGCAAGAACTCTCCTCGGTGGGGCTTGTGAGCTGAGGGAGAGGGTAAAGGAGGCAGGCAGGCTCCACAGCTCACCCCCAGGGTGAAGGGGGCAAGGGGCAGACCAGATCTGCCCGTGATCACAGCTGAGCTCTGGCTGCCCTGTGCTCACCGCTGCCCCTCTGGGCGTTGTCTGAGAGACTTCACATTACCTGCTAACCTTAAACAAATATTGTGTCAGCTTTAGCAAGTAAACAACTTCTTAGGTGACGGGGAGAGTCTGTCCACCCTCTTCTGTGCTTCGGCTGTGAGGCTGAACTCTCCTGGCGCGAGCAGCATGCCCAGGGAGCTCCGAGACGGAAATCTGGCACTACCGTCTAACAACTCCTCCTCTCTTCTCTCCCTGAGGAGATCCTTCAACAGGTCTGCAGCCCCCTTGGTACCTCCCCGCTTTCTTCATTCATTCGTGGCTCAGTGGGTCACACTCTCACCTCCGAATCAGAAGGTTGTGGGTTCGAGCCCCCACTCCAGAGATAAAATCCAGGCCCACACTCCCAGAGCAGTACTGAGGGAGCGCCGCACTGTCGGAGGGGCGGTACTGAGGGAGCGCCGCACTGTCGGAGGGGCGGTACTGAGGGAGCGCCGCACTGTCGGAGGGACGGTACTGAGGGAGCGCCGCACTGTCGGAGGGGCAGTACTGAGGGAGCGCCGCACTATGGGAGGGGCAGTACTGAGGGAGCACCGCACTGTCGGAGGGGCAGTACTGAGGGAGCGCCGCACTGTCGGAGGGTCAGTACTGAGGGAGCGCCGCACTGTCGGAGGGGCGGTACTGAGGGAGCGCCGCACTGTCGGAGGGTCAGTACTGAGGGAGCGCCGCACTGTCGGAGGGGCGGTACTGAGGGAGCGCCGCACTGTCGGAGGGGCGGTACTGAGGGAGCGCCGCACTATGGGAGGGGCAGTACTGAGGGAGCACCGCACTGTCGGAGGGGCAGTACTGAGGGAGCGCCGCACTGTCGGAGGGTCAGTACTGAGGGAGCGCCGCACTGTCGGAGGGGCGGTACTGAGGGAGCGCCGCACTGTCGGAGGGGCGGTACTGAGGGAGCGCCGCACTGTCGGAGGGGCGGTACTGAGGGAGCGCCGCACTGTCGGAGGGGCGGTACTGAGGGAGCGCCGCACTGTCGGAGGGGCAGTACTGAGGGAGCGCCGCACTGTCGGAGGGGCGGTACTGAGGGAGCGCCGCACTGTCGGAGGGGCGGTACTGAGGGAGCGCCGCACTGTCGGAGGGGCGGTACTGAGGGAGCGCCGCACTGTCGGAGGGGCGGTACTGAGGGAGCGCCGCACTGTCGGAGGGGCAGTACTGAGGGAGCGCCGCACTGTCGGACGGGGTGGTACTGAGGGAGAGCCGCACTGTCGGAGGGGCAGTACTGAGGGAGCGCCGCACTGTCGGAGGGGCAGTACTGAGAGAGCGCCGCACTGTCGGAGGGGCAGTACTGAGGGAGCGCCGCACTGTCGGAGGGGCGGTACTGAGGGAGCGCCGCACTGTCGGAGGGGCAGTACTGAGGGAGCGCCGCACTGTCGGAGGGGCGGTACTGAGGGTGCGCCGCACTGTCGGAGAGGCGGTACTGAGGGAGCGCCGCACTGTCGGAGGGGCGGTACTGAGGGAGAGCCGCACTGTCGGAGGGACGGTACTGAGGGAGCGCCGCACTGTCGGAGGGACGGTACTGAGGGAGCGCCGCACTGTCGGAGGGGTGGTACTGAGGGAGCGCCGCACTGTCGGAGGGGCAGTACTGAGGGAGCGCCGCACTGTCGGAGGGTCAGTACTGAGGGAGCGCCGCACTGTCGGAGGGGCAGTACTGAGAGAGCGCCGCACTGTCGGAGGGACAGTACTGAGAGAGCGCCGCACTGTCGGAGGGGCAGTACTGAGGGAGCACCGCACTGTCGGAGGGGCTGTACTGAGGGAGCGCCGCACTGTCGGAGGGCCAGTACTGAGGGAGCGCCGCACTGTCGGAGGGGCGGTACTGAGGGAGCGCCGCACTGTCGGAGGGGCAGTACTGAGGGAGCACCGCACTGTCGGAGGGGCAGTACTGAGGGAGCGCCGCACTGTCGGAGGGGCGGTACTGAGGGAGCACCGCACTGTCGGAGGGGCAGTACTGAGGGAGCGCCGCACTGTCGGAGGGGCAGTACTGAGGGAGCGCCGCACTGTCGGAGGGGCGGTACTGAGGGAGCGCCGCACTGTCGGAGGGGCTGTACTGAGGGAGCGCCGCACTGTCGGAGGGGCAGTACTGAGGGAGCGCCGCACTGTCGGAGGGGCGGTACTGAGGGAGCGCCGCACTGTCGGAGGGGCGGTACTGAGGGAGCGCCGCACTGTCGGAGGGGCGGTACTGAGGGAGCGCCGCACTGTCGGAGGGGCGGTACTGAGGGAGCGCCGCACTGTCGGACGGGCGGTACTGAGGGAGCGCCGCACTGTCGGAGGTGCAGTACTGAGGGAGCTCCGCACTGTCGGAGGGGCAGTACTGAGGGAGCGCCGCACTGTCGGAGGGGCAGTACTGAGGGAGCGCCGCACTGTCGGAGGGGCAGTACTGAGGGAGCGCCGCACTGTCGGAGGGGCAGTACTGAGGGAGCGCCGCACTGTCGGAGGGGCAGTACTGATGGAGCACCACACTGTGGGAGGGGCAGTACTGAGGGAGCGCCGCACTGTGGGAGCGGCAGTACTGATGGAGCGCCGCCCTGTCGGAGGGACAGTACTGAGGGAGCGCTGCACTGTCGGAGGGGCGGTACTGAGGGAGCGCCGCACTGTGGGAGGGGCAGGACTGATGGAGCGCTGCACTGTCGGAGGGGCGGTACTGAGGGAGCGGCGCACTGTGGGAGGGGCGGTACTGAGGGAGCGCCGCACTGTCGGAGGGGGCAGTACTGAGGGAGCGCCGCACTGTGGGAGCGGCAGTACTGATGGAGCACCACACTGTGGGAGGGGCAGTACTGAGGGAGCGCCGCACTGTGGGAGCGGCAGTACTGATGGAGCGCCGCCCTGTCGGAGGGGCAGTACTGAGGGAGCGCCGCACTGTCGGAGGGGCGGTACTGAGGGAGCGCCGCACTGTGGGAGGGGCAGTACTGAGGGAGCGACGCACTGTCGGAGGGGCAGTACTGAGGGAGCGCTGCACTGTCGGAGGGGCGGTACTGAGGGAGCGCCGCACTGTGGGAGGGGCAGGACTGATGGAGCGCTGCACTGTCGGAGGGGCGGTACTGAGGGAGCGGCGCACTGTGGGAGGGGCGGTACTGAGGGAGCGCCGCACTGTCGGAGGGGGCAGTACTGAGGGAGCGCCGCACTGTGGGAGCGGCAGTACTGATGGAGCACCACACTGTCGGAGGGGCAGTACTGAGGGAGCGCCGCACTGTGGGAGCGGCAGTACTGATGGAGCGCCGCCCTGTCGGAGGGGCAGTACTGAGGGAGCGCCGCACTGTCGGAGGGGCGGTACTGAGGGAGCGCCGCACTGTGGGAGGGGCAGTACTGAGGGAGCGCCGCACTGTCGGAGGGGCTGTACTGAGGGAGTGCTGCACTGTCGGAGGGGCTGTACTGAGGGAGTGCCGCACTATGGGAGGGGCGGTACTGATGGAGCGCTGCACTGTCGGAGGGGCGGTACTGAGGGAGCGGCGCACTGTGGGAGGGGCAGTACTGAGGGAGCGCCGCACTGTCGGAGGGGCAGTACTGAGGGAGTGCCGCACTGTGGGAGGGGCGGTACTGAGGGAGTGCCCCGCACTATGGGAGGGGCAGTACTGATGGAGCGCTGCACTGTCGGAGGGGCGGTACTGAGGGAGCGCCGCACTGTCGGAGGGGCGGTACTGAGGGAGCAGTACTGAGGGAGCGCCGCACTGTCGGAGGGGCTGTACTGAGGGAGTGCCGCACTGTGGGAGGGGCGGTACTGAGGGAGCGCCGCACTGTCGGAGGGTCAGTACTAATGGAGCACTGCACTGTCGGAGGGGCGGTACTGAGGGAGCGCCGCACTGTCGGAGGGGCTGTACTGAGGGAGCGCCGCACAGTCGGAGGGGCGGTACTGAGGGAGCGCCGCACTGTCGGAGGGGCGGTACTTAGGGAGCACCGCACTGGCCGTCTTTCAGGTAAACCGAGGTCCCGTCTGCCCTCTCAGGTGGATGTAAAAGATCCCACGGCCACTATTGGAAGAAGAGCAGGGGGAGTTCTCCCCGGTGTCCTGGGGCCAATATTTATCCCTCAACCAACATCACTAAAACAGATGATCTGGTCATTATCACATTGCTGTCTGTCGGATCACTTGGACACGCTCTGGTTCGACAGCAGGTCCGACAAGGAGACCTCTGTGTAACTGCCTCCATTAGCACAGCGACTCTTTGTCAAGAGAGTGGCTCGTGTATTATTTATCACTTCCTCGCTCCCAGCCCTGCTGTAGCCACGATCCAGATGTTTCATTTAACAGACACGACGGTAAATAAAATATCCGAGGCGCTGACACACGGGAGAGAAGTGCGTAAATCCCCGTCCCGCCCCGAGCCCCTCCCTGTTCTCGCACAGCACGCACACGCACGGTATAGCTCCCGGGCACAGGTACAGCAATCAGCAACGAAAGGAAGATGCATTTATCCAGCACTGGTGGGAATGCATAGCGTTACAGTTTGAAATTGTATCGGAATGAAAAGTGACTTAAAATCAATCGAGAGGGACGGATTTAAATTGAGTCGATGGAGCCCTGCGGAAATCCATTTTATTGATAATCACCTGCGGTCGGCAGATTAACAAAGCCTCAGTACGT
The DNA here is from genome assembly GCA_030390025.1 of Squalus acanthias. Taxonomy (NCBI): domain Eukaryota; kingdom Metazoa; phylum Chordata; class Chondrichthyes; order Squaliformes; family Squalidae; genus Squalus; species Squalus acanthias. The sequence goes on along the minus strand of JASTWF010000075.1, from coordinate 407,919 downwards.
CCCCAGACTGATTCCTGGGATGGCAGGACTGTCGTATGAGGAGAGATTGGGTCGACTAGGCCTGTATTCACTAGAGTTTAGAAGAATGAGAGGGGATCTCATTGAAACGTATAAAATTCTGACAGGACTAGACAGACTGGATGCAGGGAGGATGTTTCCCCTGGCTGGGGGGGGAGGTCTAGAACGAGGGGTCACAGTCTCAGGATACGGGGTAGGACATTTAGGACTGAGATGAGGAGAAATTTCTTCACTCAGAGGGTGGTGAACCTGTGGAATTCTCTACCACAGAAGGCTGTGGAGGCCAAGTCACTGAATATATTTAAGAAGGAGATAGATAGATTTCTAGACACAAAAGGCATCAAGGGGTATGGGGAGAGAGCGGGAATATGGTATTGAGATAGAGGATCAGCCATGATCATATTGAATGGCGGAGCAGGCTCGAATGGCCGACTCCTGCTCCTATTTTTCTATGTTTCTATTGCTGCCATGGTTGCAGTATTGATATTGTGTGTTGATATTTTCTGAAATGCTCAACAAATATTTTGCGAGGTTACAGTTGCACCCGGAGTATATACAGGATGGCACCCAGGCAGGCCAGAAATGCAGCTCTACTGGTCCCTATGTGCAGGTTTGTCGAGAGCTCAGCGCTAATCCAGGTTCTGTTTGCACGCAATAGGCGAGGCCGCGAATTGTCCGCCCTTGGACACGGCCCGACAACCGTCCGCCAACAGCCTGACGTCCAGCGGGAAAGCTGGCAGTGGTCGGGAGAAGGGCCAGTTCAGCCGTTGATGATTTTGTTCAGTGTCTGCCATGGCTCAGTGGGCAGCTCTCTCTCTCTCTCTCTCTCTCTCGCTCACCTCCGAGTCAGAAGGTCGGGAGTTCGATTCCCACTCCAGAGACTCGAGCTCAAAATCCAGCCCGACACTCCCAGTGCAGTACTGAGGGAGCGCCGCACTGTCGGAGGGGCGGTACTGAGGGAGCGCCGCACTGTCGGAGGGGCGGTACTGAGGGAGCGCCGCACTGTCGGAGGGGCGGTACTGAGGGAGCTCCGCACTGTCGGAGGGGCAGTACTGAGGGAGCGCCTCACTGTCGGAGGGGCGGTACTGAGGGAGCGCCGCACTGTCGGAGGGGCGGTACTGAGGGAGCTCCGCACTGTCGGAGGGGCAGTACTGAGGGAGCGCCGCACTGTCGGAGGGGAAGTACTGAGGGAGAGCCGCACTGTCGGAGGGGCGGTACTGAGGGAGAGCCGCACTGTCGGAGGGGCAGTACTGAGGGAGCGCCGCACTGTCAGAGGGGCAGTACTGAGGGAGCGCCGCACTGTCGGAGGGTCAGTACTGAGGGAGCGCCACACTGTCAGAGGGGCAGTACTGAGGGAGCGCTGCACTGTCGGAGGGGTGGTACTGAGGGAGCACCGCACTGTCGGAGGGGCAGTACTGAGGGAGCGCCGCACTGTCGGAGGGGCGGTACTGAGGGAGCGCCGCACTGTCAGAGGGGCAGTACTGAGGGAGCGCCGCACTGTCGGAGGGTCAGTACTGAGGGAGCGCCACACTGTCAGAGGGGCAGTACTGAGGGAGCGCCGCACTGTCGGAGGGGCGGTACTGAGGGAGCACCGCACTGTCGGAGGGGCAGTACTGAGGGAGCGCCGCACTGTCGGAGGGGCGGTACTGAGGGAGCGCCGCACTGTCAGAGGGGCAGTACTGAGGGAGCGCCGCACTGTCGGAGGGGCGGTCCTGAGATGATCTGGTCATTATCACATTGCTGTTTGTGGGAGCTTGCTGTGCACAAATTGGCTGCCAGGTTTCCTACATTACAACCGTGACCACACTTCAAAAAAAGTACTACATTGGCTGTAAAGCGCTTTGGGACGTTCAGAGGCGACGAAAGGCCTGTAGAAATGGGAGTCCTTTCTTTACGCGTTGACTATGTGTTACAGTAAGTTTGATCATCAGTGGAGGGTCCTCCCTGGCACCTGGTGATAGCCTTGGCATTACTGAAGCCCCACTGCACTGCCGGTTAATACACGGAAACGCCGTCCACGTTGGACCTCCCATAACGCGATGGTTTACTGGAAACATGCGGTATAAACGCTGCCTGGGAGTGTCTGGTTTTTGATTTCACAGTTGGTGCACGATCAGACAGCTGAACCAAACTGCGGTTTTGGTGTTTTGCCTGCAGGCAGGGTTGAGCACTGGAACTGCAAGATTGAGTCGAGGAAGTTGGCATGAGACAGGCATTAGTCTGATAACCTCAGACCCAAGGAAGGGCGACATTTTCCTTGTGTGCAAGACAGCGCCGAGGAACGGGAAATTCTCCTCATTTCTTCCAGGCTGAAGGCGGGACCTGGGCCAGAGGCAGCATCCTCGATCCTCGCTCTGTGCTGGGTCAACTAACATCGAGTGTTGGGTCGGGGGGGCTACCGTCGGCCTCAGAGTCACTGCTCGGAGCAGAGATTTGTAATCGCTGTCTCGGTGACGGCTCACGGTAACGTTAGTGGATGGACGGTGGGGAGAGGGCCCGGTGCTTCCGCCCTGGCCAAATAGCCGGCACGCCCCTGAAGAGAGTCCACGGGGGAGGTACCGGCGGTTTAGCATCTGTGAATCCCTCCAGAGAGAGTCAGCACCTTTCAGAGCAGGTGGGGAGAAATCATATTGGCTACTGCGTAACTTCAACCCGACTCCGAAGAGGAACTTGATAAAGGAAAGACCAGACTTCAGCACCATTAGTGGGGTCGAACACTCTGAGCTTGGGCGCCAGCTTGGCTCAGTTGATGGCACTCACGCCTCGGAGCCTTGTGGTTGTGGGTTCAAGCCCCACTCCAGCACTTGAGTCCATAATCTAAATTCACACTCCCAGTGCCAGTACTGAGGGAGCACCGCACTGTCGGAGGGGCAGTACTGAAGGAGCGCCGCACTGTCGGAGGGGCAGTACTGAGGGAGCGCCGCATTGTCGGAGGGGCAGTACTGAGGGAGCACCGCACTGTCGGAGGGGCAGTACTGAGGGAGCGCCGCACTGTCGGAGGGGCAGTACTGAGGGAGAGCCGCACTGTCGGAGGGGCGGTACTGAGGGAGCGCTGTACTGTCAGAGGGTCAATACTGAGGGAGCGCCGCACTGTCGGAGGGGCAGTACTGAGGGAGCGCCGCACTATCGGAGGGGCAGTACTGAGGGAGCGCCGCACTGTCGGAGGGGCGGTACTGAGGGAGCGCCGCACTGTCGGAGGGGCAGTACTGAGGGAGCGCCGCACTGTCGGAGGGGCGGTACTGAGGGAGCGCCGCACTGTCGGAGGGGCGGTACTGAGGGAGCGCTGCACTGTTGGCAGGGGCGGTACTGAGGGAGCGCCGCACTGTCGGAGGGGCGGTACTGAGGGAGTGCAGCACTGTCAGAGGGGCAGTACTGAGGGAGCGCCGCACTGTCGGAGGGTCAATAATGAGGGTGCACTGCCGTCAGAGGGTCAATACTGAGGGAACGCCGCAGTGTCGGAGGGTCAATACTGAGGGAGTGCAGCATTGTGCCCTGATTGTGTTAAATAGGAGATTGGAATCCACATAGAATGAAAAGGTGGTGAGAATCCTATCAGACAATGGAAAATATCACCCACCAATAGGAGATTTGTACAGGCTAAATCAGCTAGTCAGATTTATTTACACTTAAATGATATATGAAAACGAATATACTGAGCACATTCCAGAAAATACAATACAACCACATTTTAAGATACATAAATACAGACGGAACCTTCAGAGCTCGGTGGCCCTTCTCCAGTCTGTTCAAACTAAAGAATCTCTTGGGATAATCCAGTATCTTGCAGTGCAAGACTTTCAACTGAGATACGCCAGTCGAAAACTCGCAGAGACCTTCAGTCTGAAGAGTTGGAAATGAAGTAAAACTAGAGCCAGGTCCAGTGACATCATCACCCAGCACTGGTACAATGGGGTGAGGTGCCTGTTGGATCAGTCCCAGCATTGACACCTTTCATACCAGACTACAAGAGAAAATCATATTTCTGTTTGGCATCAAAAACCGGAACTAACTACTTCTAAATGGAGACATTGTTTTCATGTGGCGAGTTGTTGTGATCTGGAACGCGCTGCCTGAAAGGACGGTGGAAGCAGATTCAGTAGTAACTTTCAAAAAGGAATTGGAGAAATACTTGAAGGGGAAAAAATGTGCAGGGCTGTGGGGAAAGAGCAGGGGGGAGTGGGACTGATTGGAGAGCTCGTTCAAAGAGCCGGCACAGGCATAGAAAAATAGGAGCAGGAGTAGACCATTCGGCCCTTCGAGCCTGCTCCGCCATTCAATATGATCATGGCTGATCCTCTATCTCAATACCATATTCCCGCTCTCTCCCCATACCCCTTGATGCCTTTTGCGTCTAGAAATCTATCTATCTCCTTCTTAAATATATTCAGTGACTTGGCCTCCACAGCCTTCTGTGGTAGAGAATTCCACAGGTTCACCACCCTCTGAGTGAAGAAATTTCTCCTCATCTCAGTCCTAAATGTCCTACCCCGTATCCTGAGACTGTGAGCCCTCGTTCCAGACTCCCCAGCCAGGGGAAACATCCTCCCTGCATCCAGTCTGTCTAGCCCTGTCAGAATTTTATACGTTTCAATGAGATCCCCTCTCATTCTTCTAAACTCTAGTGAATACAGGCCTAGTCGACCCAATCTCTCCTCATACGACAGTCCTGCCATCCCAGGAATCAGTCTGGTGAACCTTCGCTGCACTCCCTCTATGGCAAGTATATCCTTTCTTAGGTAAGGAGACCAAAACTGCACACAGTACTCCAGGTGTGGTCTCACCAAGGCCCTGTATAACTGTAGTAAGACATCCTTGCTCCTGTACTCAAATCCTCTTGCAATGAAGGCCAACATACCATTTGCCTTCCTAACTGCTTGCTGCACCTGCATGTTTGCTTTCAGTGACTGGTGTACAAGGACACCCAGGTCCCTTTGTACATCAACATTTCCCAATCTATCACCATTTAAATAATACTCTGCCTTTCTGTTTTGCCTACCGAACTGGATAACTTCACATTTATCCACGTTATACTGCATCTGCCATGTATTTGCCCACTCACTCAACTTGTCTAAATCGCCTTGAAGCCTCTTTGCATCCTCCTCACAACTCACAATCCCACCTAGTTTCGTGTCGTCAGCAAACTTGGAAATATTACATTTGGTTCCCTCATCCAAATCATTGATGTATATTGTGAATAGCCGGGGCCCAAGCACTGATCCCTGCGGTGCCCCACTAGTCACCGCCTGCCACCCAGACATGACAGGCCGAATGGATGACAGCTGAGCGCTCAATTGCGATGCCCCCCAAGGCCAAATAGACTGCTGGGAGGTTACAGGTGCTTTCAGAAGCGGCATTTTCACACGGGCGAGGGGCTGGACCGTCCGTGGGGGCGGTTTCAGGCTCTCTCCGCTCCCTCTCTTCCCACCCCCCTCACTCGCGACCCCCTGACCCCCTCCCCACCCTTAGTCGGGACACCTCACTGGCTCCAGCCCCCTGCTATAACACAGCTCGCACTGCGACACTACAGTCTGTGGCCCCCATCGAGTCTGACTCGGAAGCGGAGGGTGTTGAGGGGTGATACAGGTCGCCCTCATCCCATTGACAGGCAGGCTGCCGGTAGCTTGGCAGCATTAGAGAGAGACACAATTGAAATATTTACTGTGTAAACAGGCCTTTACACTCACCGAACTGGACTGACTGACATCATTTCCCAGCGGCTGGTTTTAATTAAGGGCAGTTCAGTAACATTCGATGTCGTTCATTCAGAATTCAGCAAATATTTGCACAACATTCTATTACTTCCTTATACCACCCCAGTTCTCGTTCAATTTGTGCAGCCTTGAGAATGCTGCTCGGGAGCAGTTTAAAAGGTGGGGTGATGGTCACTGTGACTCTTAAGTGTAAATGCACCACCGACCAGTGTGACACAAAGCAGAAAAGTTCCTGGTTCACTCCCTGCTGCTCCGTGTCCGAACCCGCACCCAGTCCCGTTCATCCATCACCCCCTGTGCTCGCTGACAGACATTGGATCCTGATCCGGCAACCGCCTCGATTTTAAAATTCTCATCCTCGTTTTCAAATCCCTCCGTGGCCTCCTCGCCCCCCCTCCCTATCTCTGTAACCTCCTCCAGCCCCACAACCCTCCCTATCTCTGTAACCTCCTCCAGCCCCTACAACCCTCCCTATCACTGTAACCTCCTCCAGCCCCACAACCCTCCCTATCTCTGTAACCTCCTCCAGCCCCTACAACCCTCCCGATCTCTGTAACCTCCTCCAGCCCCACAACCCTCCCTATCTCTGTAACCTCCTCCAGCCCCTACAACCCTCCCGATCTCTGTAACCTCCTCCAGCCCCTACAACCCTCCCTATCTCTGTAACCTCCTCCAGCCCTACAACCCTTCCTATCTCTGTAACCTCCTCCAGCCCCTACAACTCTCCCTATCTCTGTAACCTCCTCCAGCCCCTACAACCCTCCCTATCTCTGTAACATCCTCCAGCCCCTACAACCCTCCCTATCTCTGTAACCACCTCCAGCCCCTACAACCCTCCCTATCTCTATAACCTCCTCCAGCCCCTACAACCCTCCCGATCTCTGTAACCTACTCCAGCCCTACAACCCTCCCTATCTCTGTAACCTCCTCCAGCCCCTACAACTCTCCCTATCTCTGTAACCTCCTCCAGCCCCTACAACCCTCCCTATCTCTGTAACCACCTCCAGCCCCTACAACCCTCCCTATCTCTGTAACCTCCTCCAGCCCCTACAACCCTCCCTATCTCTGTAACCACCTTCAGCCCCTACAACCCTCCCTATCTCTGTAACCTCCTCCAGCCCCTACAACCCTCCCTATCTCTGTAACCTCCTCCGGCCCCAACAACCCTCCCTATCTCTGTAACCACCTCCAGCCCCTACAACCCTCCCTATCTCTGTAACCTCCTCCAGCCCCTACAACCCTCCCTATCTCTGTAACCTCCTCCAGCCCTACAACTCTCCCTATCTCTGTAACCTCCTCCAGCCCTACAACCCTCCCTATCTCTGTAACCTCCTCCAGCCCCTACAACCCTCCCTATCTCTGTAACCTCCTCCAGCCCCTACAACCCTCCCTATCTCTGTAACCTCCTCCAGCCCTACAACTCTCCCTATCTCTGTAACCTCCTCCAGCCCTACAACCCTCCCTATCTCTGTAACCTCCTCCAGCCCCTACAACCCTCCCTATCTCTATAACCTCCTCCAGCCCCTACAACCCTCCCTATCTCTGTAACCTCCTCCAGCCCCTACAACCCTCCCTATCTCTGTAACCACCTCCAGCCCCTACAACCCTCCCTATCTCTGTAACCTCCTCCAGCCCCTACAACCCTCCCTATCTCTGTAACCTCCTCCAGCCCCACAACCCTCCCTATCACTGTAACCTCCTCCAGCCCCACAACCCTCCCTATCTCTGTAACCTCCTCCAGCCCCTACAACCCTCTCTATCTCTGTAACCTCCTCCAGCCCCTACAACCCCCCGCGATCTCTGCGCTCCTCCAATTCTGGCCTCTTGCGCATCCCCTGATTTCCATCGCTCCACCATTGGCAGCCGTGCCTTCAACTGCCTGGGCCCCGAGCTCTGGAATTCCCTCCCCCTAAACCTCTCCGCCTCTCTCTCTCTCCTTTAAGACGCTCCTTAAAACCGACCTCTTTGACCAAGCTTTTGGTCGCCTGTCCTAATATCTCCTTATGTGGCTCGGTGTCAAATTTTGTCTGATTTACGCTCCTGTGAAGCGCCTCGGGACGTTTTACTACGTTAAAGGGCGCTGGATAAATACAAGTTGTTGTTACCTGCTGAATTACTGGGACCTCTCCATTCTCACGACACAGACTCGGCGATGGCAGGGGATGCAGGCACACTTCACACGGCCAAACACAGGGTCTGCAGAGTGTAGGCCAGTACTGTCACGGCCGGGATCAGTGTGGCTGTACTGTGATACAACGCTCCCAATCTCACAACTGTGGGATCTGCAGTAATACTCGGCTCCCTCCCATGCAGCAGGAAGGGTTACGGGTTGACACCAGGCTGTGCGGGGTGGGACCTGCTATCACTTCAGTTCAAATTAGTAACTGGGAATGTCAGAAATTCCTTTCAAGAAAATGATATTTATAAAGGCGATCAACACACATACTGGCACATCTAGCCCACACAGTGCCACAGGAGCATACCGAGCCATACATAGACACATAGACACGTTCCTCCTTACACTCGCCTCCCAGTGATCCCGACTCTCGCCCCTGAGTAGAAGGTCATGGGTTCGAGTCCTCACTCCAGAGACTTCAGCCCCATAATCCAGGCTGACACTCCCAGTGCAGTACTGAGGGAGCGCCGCACTGTCGGAGGGGCAGTACTGAGGGAGCGCCGCACTGTCGGAGGGGCAGTACTGAGGGAGCGCCGCACTGTCGGAGGGGCAGTACTGAGGGAGCGCCGCACTGTCGGAGGGGCAGTACTGAGGGAGCGCCGCACTGTCGGAGGGGCAGTACTGAGGGAACACCTCACTGTCGGAGGGGCAGTACTGAGGGAGCGCCGCACTCTCGGAGGGGCAGTACTGAGGGAGCGCCGCACTCTCGGAGGGGCGGTACTGAGGGAGCGCCGCACTGTCGGAGGGGCGGTACTGAGGGAGCGCCGCACTGTCGGAGGGGCGGTACTGAGTGAGCGCCGCACTGTCGGAGGGGCGGTACTGAGGGAGCGCCGCACTGTCGGAGGAGCAGTACTGAGGGAGCGCCGCACTGTCGGAGGAGCAGAACTGAGAGAGCTCCGCACTGTCGGAGAAGCAGTACTAAGGGAGCGCCGCACTGTCGGAGGGGCAGTACTGAGGGAGCGCTGCACTGTGGGAGGGGCAGTACTGAGGGAGCGCCGCACTGTCAGAGGGGCAGTACTGAGAGAGCTCCGCACTGTCGGAGGAGCAGTACTGAGGGAGCGCCGCACTGTCGGAGGGGCAGTACTGAGGGAGCGCTGCACTGTGGGAGGGGCAGTACTGAGGGAGCGCCGCACTGTCGGAGGGGCAGTACTGAGGGAGCGCCGCACTGTGGGAGGGGCAGTACTGATGGAGTGCCGCACTGTCGGGGGGGCAGTACTGAGAGAGCTCCGCACTATGGGAGGGGCAGTACTGAGGGAGCGCCGCACTGTGGGAGGGGCAGTACTGAGGGAGCGCAGCACTGTCGGAGCGGCAGTACTGAGGGAGCGCCGCACTGTCGGAGGTGCAGTACTGAGGGAGCGCCGCACTGTCGGAGGGGCAGTACTGAGGGAGCGCCGCACTGTCGGAGGGGCAGTACTGAGGGAGCGCCGCACTGTGGGAAGGGCAGTGCTGAGGGAGCGCCGCACTGTCGGAGGGGCGGTACTGAGGGAGCGCCGCACTGTCGGAGGGGCAGTACTGAGGGAGCGCCGCACTGTCGGAGAGGCAGTACTGAGGGAGCGCCGCACTGTCGGAGGGGCAGTACTGAGGGAGCGCCGCACTGTCGGAGGGGCAGTACTGAGGGAGCGCCGCACTGTCGGAGGGGCAGTACTGAGGGAGCGCCGCACTGTCGGAGGGGCAGTACTGAGGGAGCGCCGCACTGTGGGAAGGGCAGTGCTGAGGGAGCGCCGCACTGTCGGAGGGGCGGTACTGAGGGAGCGCCGCACTGTCGGAGGGGGCAGTACTGAGGGAGCGCCGCACTGTCGGAGAGGCAGTACTGAGGGAGCGCCGCACTGTCGGAGGGGCAGTACTGAGGGAGCGCCGCACTGTCGGAGGGGCAGTACTGAGGGAGAGCCGCACTGTCGGAGGGGCAGTACTGAGGGAGCGCTGCACTGTCGGAGGGGCAGTACTGAGGGAGAGCCGCACTGTTGGAGGGGCAGTACTGAGGGAGCGCCGCACTGTCGGAGGGGCGGTACTGAGGGAGGGCCACACTGTCAGAGGGGCGGTACTGAGGGAGCGCCGCACTGTCGGAGGGGCAGTACTGAGGGAGCGCCGCACTGTCGGAGGGGCGGTACTGAGGGAGAGTTGCACTGTCGGAGGGGCAGTACTGAGGGAGTACTGCACTGTCGGAGGTGCTGTCTTTCGGATGGGACATTAAACCGAGATCCCGTCTGCCCTCTCAGGTGGATGTAAAAGATCCCACGGCCACTACTGGAAGAAGAGCAGGGGGGAGTTCTCCCCAGTGTCCTGGTCAATATTTATCCCTCAACCAACATCACTAAAACAGATTATCTGATCACTATCACATTGCTGTTTGTGGGAGCTTGCTGTGCGCAAATTGGCTGCCGCGTTTCCCACATTACAACAGTGAGCACACTTCAAGAGTACTTCATTTGCTGTGAAGCACTTTGGGACGTCCTGAGGTGGTGATGGGGCGGGAGAAATGGGAGTCTTGTCTTCTTCTTTGAGATCAGCAAGGAAACAGTTAACCCATCGATCTCATTGCCTTGAATTCAGATAAGACAGACAAATATAAACTGTATGCAAATTGCATTCCTGTGCGGTCGTAGTTCAGATTGGGATCCGACTATATTCTCACTGGTTTAACCAGTCCAACCAAACCGTTTCTAAACGAGAAACAACTGAACCATTGAAAGAAAAAAGGCCTCGAAGCACTGCCCAGAGGCACAAATTCAAATTCTTCTCTCGCGCACATTGTATTTCCATGACAACCGAAGGATGAGTGGCAGCCATGACAATGTCCCTCTCTCTCGCCCCTGAGTCAGAAGGTCGTGGGTTTGAGCCCCACTCCAGAGACTCGAGCCCCATAATCCAGGTCGACACTCCCAGTGCCAGTACTGAGGGAGCGCCGCACTGTCGGAGGGGCGGTACTGAGGGAGCGCCGCACTGTCGGAGGGGCAGTACTGAGGGAGCGCCGCACTGTCGGAGGGGCGGTACTGAGGGAGCGCCGCACTGT
>JASTWF010000075.1:325309-370309 GCA_030390025.1 Squalus acanthias | reverse complement strand
GGAGAGACTGGAGAAGCTGGGATTGTTCTCCTTAGAGCAGAGAAGGTTAACGGGAGATTTAATAGAGGTGTTCAAAATCATGAATGGTTTTGATGGAGTAAATTAGGAGAAACTGTTTCCAGTGGCAGGAGGGTCGGTAACCAGAGGACACAGATTGAAGATAATCGGTAAAAGAACCAGAGGGGGAGAGGAGGAGAATGTTTTAACGCAGCGAGTTGTTGTGATCTGGAACGCGCTGCCTGAAAGGGCGGTGGAAGCAGATTCAATAGTAACTTTCAAAAGGGGAATTGGATAAATATTTGAAAAGGAGAAATGTGCAGGGCTGTGGGGAAAGAGCAGGGGGGAGTGGGACTAATTGGAGAGCTCTTTCAAAGAGCCGGCACAGGCACGATGGGCCGAATGGCCTCCTCCTGTGCTGAGAGATTCTGCGATGCGGCGAAGTTGCAGCAGTAGACTCGGGGTAAGAGTTCGGGGGGGGGGGCGAGGAACATGCAGGAAATGTAGGTTGGCGCTCGCACTCCTGCGCAGTAGCAGAGGTCTGGGAGCAGGACACTCCACCTCCAAACCGCAGGAGTTTGTCAGCTCGACTTGAACTTGCATGGGGAGCAACTAAGGGGGAAATAAAGAAGTATTCCATACTGAAAATAAATTAATACTGGTCAACTTTGAACATACCTTTTTGATTTTACATCTATGTTAACGTTTCCAGGGAATGGTTTACATAACATCACTAGAGATACAGTCAGTGACACAGGGTGCTGGGGGAGAGGGGTTACTGAGTGACAGTGTGAGGGAGCTGGATTAACATCAGTAGAGATACAGTCAGTAACACAGGGCGCTGGGGGAGAGGGGTTACTGAGTGACAGTGTGAGGGAGCTGGATTAACATCAGTAGAGATACAGTCAGTAACACACAGCGCTGGGGGACAGGGGTTACTGCTTGACAGTGTGAGGGAGCTGGATTAACATCAGTAGAGATACAGTCAGTAACACAGGGCGCTGGGGGGAGAGGGGTTACTGAGTGACAGTGTGAGGGAGCTGGATTAACATCAGTAGAGATACAGTCAGTAACACAGGGCACTGGGGGAGAGGGGTTACTGAGTGACAGTGTGAGGGAGCTGGATTAACATCAGTAGAGATACAGTCAGTAACACAGGGCGCTGGGGGAGAGGGGTTACTGAGTGACGGAGCTGGATTATGCAGAGATAAGGTCAGTAACACAGGATGATTCAGTGACTAACTTGGACCCCTTGCAGCATCAGAGACTCTAACTTATGGCTTACATTGTCGGACGCGCTGTATGTTTGAATAGTTAACGGTGATGGACAATCCATTTACTTAAAATGGAACCATGAGACTGAGGGGGAGATTCAATGTGGCTCATCTACTTCTCGTCACTCTTGTATGTTGACCCCTATAGCTGGTGGTTTCCCGGGTCAGTTTATTGAGATGTCACAACACATTGCACAGAGTTACACTGACAGAAGTCCAACACTTACCATCTGCCTTATATGAATGGGACTCGGAGCTCCTGAAAGGCAGGGGAAAGGAAAAGTTAGCGCTAGTGTGGAAAAACACAGCAAATTACAAAGAATGGCAATCAGCTTAAAAGACCCACTCATCATTCCACAGGATTACATCGGATATACGGCACAGACAGGCCATTCGGCCCAACCAGTCCATGCCGGCGTTTATGCTCCACTCGAGCCTCCTCCCGTCTTTCCTCATCTAAATCTATCAGCGTAACCCTCGATTCCCTTCTCCCTCATATTCCTTTAAATGCATCTATACTTTTCGCTTCAACCACTCCCTGTGGTAGTGAGTTCCACATTCTCACCACCCTTTAGGTATTAGGTTAGCTCTCCGCAAGTCCTCTGGCACAACACCTTTTTCGAACGAATTATTAAGTGTGTGTAGTAATGCCTCTGCTATCTCTTCCCTAGATTCTTTTAAAATGCGTGGATGCAATCCATCCGGGCCAGGGGTTTTATCCTCTTTGAGTTTGATTAGTTTATTTAATATATCCCCTCTTTTTATTTTAAAATGCACTTATCTCATTACTAATCTCATCATCCAATGTCATGTCCACCTGTTCCATCTCCCTGGTAAATACTGAAGCAAAATAATTATTTAATATTTCTGCCATCTCTCTATCGTTACCTGTGGTATTATCCTGTCTATCCCTTAATGGCCCTATTCCCATCCCAACCTTCCTTTTTTATTTATGTGCCTGTAAAATATTTTACCATTTTTATTTTATGTTCCTTTATAAGATAATTTAATTTCATAGTTCCTCTTTGCCTTTCTAATTGTTTTTTTGACTTCTCTCCTAATCTCTTTGCATTCTCCCTTATCATGCACTCCCCTGCTGTCTATGTACTTAATATATGCCTCTTCCCTTACCCTCAATTGTTTCCTTATGGCTTTATTCATCAATGGAGTCTCATTATTGTTTAGTTTGTTCGTTCCTTTTAGCGGAATATATTGTTCCTGCACTCTGTTGAACACCGTTTTAAATGTTTCTAATTGCTGTTCTACATTGTTTTTTGCCAATATTGTTGCCCATTTTATTTTCCCAAGTTCTATTCTCAGCCCCTCAAAATCAGCTTTTCTCCAATCTATTACCCTGGTTTTTATCATACTGATGTCCTTCTCAATTATCATCTTAAAGCGTATTATTTTATGGTCACTATTGCCTCGATGTTCCCCTACTTTTACTTCTCTTATCTGCTCTGGTTCATTTCCCAGTACTAGATCCAATAGCGAATCCTCTCTTGTTGGGCTTTTTACATATTGGGTTAGAAAGGAGTCCTATACACATTGTAGGAACTCCATTCCCTTATCCCCTTTACCTACCTCTTCTGTCCCATTAATAACGGGGTAGTTGAAATCCCCCATGATTATTATTCTATGTTTTTTACTCATTTCCCTAATTTGTCTGCATATTTCTTCCTCCACCTCCCACTATTAGGTGGTCTGTAGACGACACCTAGTAGTGTGATTGATCCTTTATTATCTTTTGTCTCTACCCATATGGATTCTATTTCTGTCTTGCCGATAGCTGCGTTACCTTTTTCTACCGCCATTATGTTAACCCTAATAAGTACAGCTACTCTACCTCCCCTTTTCCCCTTTCTATCTTTTCTAAATATGTTATACCCTGCAATGTTTAATTCCCAGTCCTGATTTTTCTAAGCCATGTCTCAGTAATCCCTGCTATGTCTGATTCCTCGCAACGCATGATTGCCCCCAGCTCCCGTTTTATTACGGACACTGTGTGCATTGCTGTCCAGACAGTTTAACTCATTTTTAAATAGGATTTCCTCTCACTTTATGTTTAACCATCTTTTTAGACTCCTGTTGTATAACTCTATTCCCTTGCCATCAATGTCCTCCCTTACTTTATTCTTTCCTAAGCTGTCTTTCCTGTTTTGTTTATAATTAGGCTGGTTACGTTTCTTGTAGATCCCTCCCCCCATCTTACTAGTTTAAAGCCTTTGCCACCTCCCTATTTACCCTTTCCGCTAGGACACGCGTCCCATCAAGGTTCAGGTGGAACCCGTCCCATCGGTACAGCTCCTTCCTGTCCCAGAGCTGGTGCCAGTGTCCCATGAAAAGGAACCCCTCTTTCCCACACCAGCCCTTTAGCCACGTGTTAATTCTCCTGATCTGTCTGCTTCTATGCCAATTTGCACGTGGCTCGGGTAATAATCCATTATTACCCTCGAGGTCCTGCTTTTTAATTTAGAGCCTAACTCCAGATACTCTTTCAGCAGGTCCTCCTCCCTGTTGCTACCTATGTCGTTTGTTCCAACATGGATCACGACAACTGGATTGACCCCTCTCTTTCCACGTTCCCCTTCAGCCGCCTTGAGATATCCCTTACCCTGGCACCGGGTAGTCAACGTATCCTTTGGGATTCTCGTTCTTGGCTGCAGAGGACGCTATCTATCCCCCTAATTATAGAGTCCCCCATCACTACCACATTTCTATTCTGCTCTTCCCACCTCTCCTCCTTGGACAGCCTTCTGAGCCACGGTGCCTTGGTCTGCATTGTGGCTGTCCTCCCTGCAGTCTTTCTCCTTGTCCTCACAGGTAGCGAGTACATCGGACCTGTTGGACAGGACCAGTGCCTGCGGGAACTTCTTCTCAACTTCTCCTAAATCCCCGCTACCCGGCTCCCTAGCAGTCACACTCTTCCCCTTCCCGAACCTGCGCTTTCCTCTGGGGTGTGACTGACATTCTGGATAAAACTGTCCGGAAATTCCTCCCCCTCCCTCATGTGTCGGAGTGTCTCCAACTCGCACCCCAGCTCAGTGACTCTGAGCTGGAGAGATTCGAGATGGAGACATCTCCTGCAGACGCGTTCGCTCGGGACAGTCTCGCTGTCCACAAATTCCCACATTCCCTCAAATCCGCCTCCGACACCCCTCCTCAGTCCTTCCCGCTAAAAGGCATGTTTAAAAAGTGGGCGTGAGGTCAGGGGAGATGAGATTTCCCCATGAGGTTTACCCTCATTCCAACGAGACGGTGCTGGGCGAGTCCCACCAAGCCCCTCTCGCTTGGGGGAAGCCCGTGTGCGCAATTTCTTCCGCGTGCTCGAGTTAGGCTCGAATAAACCGCGCGCTGCAATCCTAGCAGTTATGGACAGGGTTGGGGCCCCAGCAAAAGTTTGCAGGGTCAACGGGGAGGACATCATGTTTGTGTGGGGCTCAAACACCAAGGAGCAGACCAGCTGTTCTCCTCTGTACTGCCTCTAGAGTTTGGATTCTACCCTTAGGTCACCGCCACCAGAACTGCCCGCAGCGCCCAGTTCCTCTCTGACCAGGGCACTGCACGGCCTCAGCAAGATTTCGGGAGGCGGGGGTGGGGGAGAATTGGACTTGCTTGTACACCCGTACATCCTGGTCAGTTTGTTCGCGCTGCCTCACGCACAGACCTGGGCACAGAGGACGAAGAACCAACTTCACACTCCAAGGGGCACTATCCTGAGGCTGCCCAGCCCCTTAAAAAATAAACATCTGTAATTGTTTGCTCACATTTCTTCAGGCCAGCATCTCTCTCATTGAGAGAGAGACAGCGAGCGAGCGAGAGAGAGAGAGACAGCAAGAGAGAGACAGCGAGAGAGAGACAGCAAGAGAGAGACAGCGAGAGAGAGACAGCGAGAGAGAGAGAGAGAGAGAGCGAGAGAGAGACAGCGAGAGAGAGAGAGCGTGAGAGAGAGAGAGAGAGAGAGACAGAGAGAGAGGCAATGAGAGAGGCAATGAGAGAGGCAAAGCGAGAGGCAATGAGAGAGGCAATGAGAGAGGCAAAGAGAGAGGCAAAGAGAGAGGCAATGAGAGAGGCAATGAGAGGCAAAGCGAGAGGCAATGAGAGAGGCAAAGAGAGAGGCAAAGAGAGAGGCAATGAGAGAGGCAAAGCGAGAGGCAAAGAGAGAGGCAATGAGAGAGGCAAAGCGAGAGGCAAAGCGAGAGGCAATGAGAGAGGCAAAGAGAGAGGCAATGAGAGAGGCAATGAGAGGCAATGAGAGAGGCAAAGAGAGAGGCAATGAGAGAGGCAAAGCGAGAGGCAATGAGAGAGACAATGAGAGAGGTAATGAGAGAGGTAATGAGAGAGGCAAAGCGAGAGGCAATGAGAGAGGCAAAGCGAGAGGCAATGAGAGAGGCAAAACGAGAGGCAAAGCGAGAGGCAAAGAGAGAGGCAATGAGAGAGACAATGAGAGAGACAATGAGAGAGACAATGAGAGAGGTAATGAGAGAGGCAATGAGAGAGGCAATGAGAGAGGCAATGAGAGAGGCAATGAGAGAGGCAAAGCGAGAGGCAATGAGAGAGGCAAAACGAGAGGCAAAGCGAGAGGCAAAGAGAGAGGCAATGAGAGAGGCAAAGCGAGAGGCAATGAGAGAGACAATGAGAGAGACAATGAGAGAGACAATGAGAGAGACAATGAGAGAGGTAATGAGAGAGGCAATGAGAGAGGCAATGAGAGAGGCAATGAGAGAGGCAATGAGAGAGGCAATGAGAGAGGCAATGAGAGAGGCAATGAGAGAGGCAATGAGAGAGGCAATGAGAGAGGCAATGAGAGAGGCAAAGCGAGAGGCAATGAGAGAGGCAAAGCGAGAGGCAAAGAGAGAGGCAATGAGAGAGGCAATGAGAGAGGCAAAGCGAGAGGCAATGAGAGAGACAATGAGAGAGGTAATGAGAGAGGCAAAGCGAGAGGCAATGAGAGAGGCAAAGCGAGAGGCAATGAGAGAGGCAAAGCGAGAGGCAAAGCGAGAGGCAAAGCGAGAGGCAAAGCGAGAGGCAAAGCGAGAGGCAAAGAGAGAGGCAAAGAGAGAGGCAAAGAGAGAGGCAAAGAGAGAGGCAATGAGAGAGGCAATGAGAGAGGCAATGAGAGAGGCAATGAGAGAGGCAATGAGAGAGGCAAAGCGAGAGGCAAAGAGAGAGGCAAAGAGAGAGAGTGAGTGAGTTATGGGCAGCCGCTGTCCAAATCTCTGCCAATGACCATTGGCTGGCGGCTCGGAATCGAGAGCCAAGGCCAAGCGGGACACTCCCCCTGTCTGAGTTCCTTCTCCCTGCAAGGTAATGCCAGACTTTGCGCTTGGTACTTTCCACTCTTGGCACAGAACGTGAATGCAGGTGGGGTGGGGAACCTCCCCCTCCCCACCCACCAACTCTGTGGCTCTGAACACTTGCGTTGCAGCTCCCAGCGCAGCAGGATATTCTGCCTTACTGCTGTTAGAACACTACAAGGAACGGGTTAATCAGACCGCACTGAAGTCTGCTAATGTTAAACCGCTATTGATTTGTCCTTGCATTGTAGCAATAGTAACCTTTAGCTTGTGTCTGTGAAGTGAGGAAGTACAAGTCAATTTAGATGCAGTGAGCACTGAACTGTTGAATTAGGACTGATCGTAAAGCAATGGTCAGTTTAGTCACTTCAGTAAAACCCAATTAAAAGACACTGCAGCGCACAGTGATATTTCAGAGAGCTTTAATCAGTTGATAAGTTGTGCAGAAGGAAACATCTACAATTACAGCCTCCTTTTTAGAAGCAGGTGCGGAGTGGTACAGATTTATAATTAGAGGAATAGCAATTATATGTAACTAGAGTGAAACCATCGCTAAAATAACCACGGTGTCCTGGGGACAATATTTATTCCTCAACCAACATCACTAAAACAGATGATCCGGTCATTATCACAGTGCTGTCTGTGGGAGCTTGCTGTGCGCAAAATTGGCTGCTGCGTTTCCCACATTACAACAGTGACTACACTTCAAAAAAAAAGTACTTCACTGGCTGTGAAGCGCTTTGGTGCGTCCCGAGGTGGTGAAAGGCGCGGGAGAAATGGGAGTCTTTCTTTACAACAAAGTCAGGGAGTTGTACCGGTTTATGGAAAAATAACTCAATTAAAATTGGAGTTATTGATGAGGGACAAGCTCATTAAAATTCTCCAGATATAGAGCTGTATTACGTAATGCAGAGCTGTGCGCACTGTCACCAGGAAGGGATGAGCAGAAGGTGGGTTTTGGAAGAGATACGTTGGATTGGGATAATCCCAAGATCTGAGCTCAGAACTGCGACAGGTTCGAGATCCTGCGACTAAACACGCAAGGTTTGTCCCAAGTACTGCAAACTTAATAGATCGACGTTCAATGATTACGAACACGGTTTGATTTGAGGGGTTGACACACCTAGCGCCCTTCTCCAACAATACCACACAGCGCCAACATTTAATCAGGTCGGACAGGGAGTGGAGCCCACGGTGACTCCAACTCGAATCCTGACCTCGACGAGGCTCGTCTGCAAGTAGTCGGCACGAGTTTGCAACTTACCTTCAACCCCGTTTTGTTTGTTGAAGGCGCGTTTCCCCAGCAGGGACAGCGGCCCACGGTTGATATTTAGGAGGTTCCCTTTCAGAATCCTAGGCTTCACCGGACCACGGGCAGCTGCAAATCAAGTGTACTCAGCGTGAGATACAAGAAAGGAGGAACATCCCTGCGTTGATACACGCGTCCGATAAATTACTGCGGTTATCTGCGCACACCTCGCAGCTGTTCTGTGTGCAAATGAATGACCATTTAACAATTCTTACTTTTGGGCAGCTTTGGTTGAGGGAGGAATGTTGGGACAGGACACTGGGGGAACACCAATGAAATAATGCCATGGGGGTATCTACAGCGTTCACCTCAACCACAGGAAGGAGCTCGCTTTAATCAGCGCTCCCTCAGTACCACCCCTCCGACAGTGCAGCGCTCCCTCAGTACTGCCCCTCCGACAGTGCGGCGCTCCCTCAGCACTGCCCCTCCGACAGTGCAGCGCTCCCTCAGTACCGCCCCTCCGACAGTGCAGCGCTCCCTCAGTACCGCCCCTCCGACAGTGCGGCGCTCCCTCAGTACTGCCCCTCCGACAGTGCGGCGCTCCCTCAGTACCGCCCCTCCGACAGTGCGGTGCTCCCTCAGTACCGCCCCTCCGACAGTGCGGCGCTCCCTCGGTACTGCCCCTCCGACAGTGCAGCGCTCCCTCAGTACCGCCCCCCCTCAGTACCGCCCCTCCGACAGTGCGGCGCTCCCTCAGTACCGCCCCTCCGACAGTGCGGCGCTCCCTCAGTACCGCCCCTCCGACAGTGCGGCGCTCCCTCAGTACTGCCCCTCCGATGGTGCGGCGCTCCCTCAGTACTGCCCCTCCGATGGTGCGGCGCTCCCTCAGTACTGCCCCTCCGACAGTGCGGCGCTCCCTCAGTACTGCCCCTCCGACGGTGCGGCACTCCCTCAGTACTGCCCCTCCGACAGTGCGGAGCTCCCTCAGTATTGCCCCTCCGACAGTGCGGCGCTCCCTCAGTACTGCCCCTCCGACAGTGCGGCGCTCCCTCAGTACTGCCCCTCCGACGGTGCGGCACTCCCTCAGTACTGCCCCTCCGACAGTGCGGAGCTCCCTCAGTATTGCCCCTCCGACAGTGCGGCGCTCCCTCAGTGCTGCCCCTCCGACAGTGCGGCGTTCCCTCAGTATTGTACTGGAGTAGAACTCCACGTACTAAATTAACTCTTTGCAAATAACTTTTAAATAAACAGAGCGGTTCTTCGTCCTCCTCAAACGTCAATCCAAGCTTCCCCTCTTCCAATGGATGTTACTCCACAATTCAGTACAGAATCCGAATTTTTATATCCTGGTAAATTATTACTGGTATTTTCTGGTTTTTTGAATGTCTGACCATTCACATTTAGAAACAAACCGTTAGTCATATACAAATATAAAGCCATCCGTATTGTTTAAGTTTAAATTATACCTCTCTCCAGCATGTAAATTTGCAACACTACTGGCAGAGGATTGGTACAGAATCCTTTTATTCCCAAATTACTTATGTACGATGACTGGATTTAAAGGGATAGCTACCAAACCCAAAAAAGTACTTCATGTTACTGTCACAGCCAACACCTCCGACAATGCACTGGAACGTTGGCCTAGATTGCGATCAAACACCAGAACTGTGCTCGAGTCCACAAACCCCGGCTCCGGGACAAGAAATGTCACCGGGCGCGCTGTGCCGGCATGGCGAGAGGACGAGAAAATTAAAAAACAAAGGGACGAGAGAATTCTTAAACCCGCGCCTCAGAATTTTCTTTGCAACTTACCTAACTCCCCCAACTCCTTCATGATATTGGCTAACGTTGGCCGTGGGGCTGGCCGGACCCTGAGCGGTTTCGTTGCTGCTTTCGGAAGCCTGACAGCACCTGTGGGAGAGAAACACAGAACCGGGGGGTTAAATCTCAGCAACGGTCGGAGGGGGTCAGAACGGAATCACGGCTTTTAAAGTCGATAGACTTTTGTTAGGTATCAAGGCACACGGAGCAAAGGCGGCTAAATGGAGTAGAGGTGCAGATCAGCCGTGATCAAATCGAATGGCGGAACAGGCTCGAGGGGCTGAATGGCCTCCTCCTGTTCCTATTCCCCCAGTACCCTAAAATATCCCAACACTCCCATGAAAGCTCGTGATTATAGCTCCCCCCCATCCCAACACTCTCACCAAAGCTTGTCCCTCCAATATCCCAATCCTCCCATGAAAGCTCGTGATTGGTGAAAGGGCTACGGGGAAAGGGCAGGGGAGTGCGACTAGCTGAAATGCTCTTGTTCGAACTGTAACTATTCTATGATTCTGGCCCCCCAACTCTCCCGCCAAAGCTCCTGCGTCAGGGCGAACTGCGTCACTGCAGGGTACACGGGGGGGGGGGGGGCACTTTTTAAGAATTAGTTTATGGGATGTGGGCGTCGCTGGCAAGGCCGGCATTTATTGCCCATCCCTAACGTTAAGTCAAATCAATCATTTTTCATTCAAGGCTCTCACAGAAGGGGTTAAATTATGCCATGTACAGGAATAAAGATTCCCTTTAAACAGACACCCCTATTAAGTATGTGTTTCCATTAACAAGATGCCCATTAAGAGGCAAACTGCTAACTGGCACGCACTAAGTTCAAGCTTCTAAGCGAAGGGTAAAGTGGTCAAAATCACCTCCCATTCCTCAAAGAGTTAACCTCCCAAACTACCTCGAACTCGAGAAGTATATCTGGCAAAGAATAAACTGCTCAATGAATAGAAATCTTAAAAATAATTCACGTTTATATAGCGCTTCATTACGTTTTGTACCACCTCTGAATGCTTCACACAGTGAATTATCTTTGGGTGAGCATTGATGGTCATCCGTGTGATAGCAGAATTTCTGTATTGTGTTTTATATGACTTCAGATAGACAGGGTAACGTTTTAAAATGAACTTAGTTAGCTGCGGCCGAGGCAATGGTTTTGCTCCAAAGAGTAGCGAATATACAAACCATTCCAGAGATATCCGTACTTTGGTTTAGCGGAGAGTCAGTTTTTATTTGAGTGGCAGGAATGATAATATCCCCAACTGCCCGACGATCGGGAAATTACCCTCCAATTTTCAAATGTGCCTTCTTGGGGTTCAACAACAACTTGTATTTATCCAGCGCCTTTAACGTAGTAAAACGTCCCAGGGCGCTTCACAGGAGCGATTATCAAACAATATTTGACACCGAGCCACATAAGGAGATATTAGGACAGGCTTGGTCGAAGAGGTAGGTTTTAAGGAGCGTCTTAAAGGAGGAGAGAGAGGCGGGGAGGTTTAGGGAGGGAATTCCAGAGCTCAGGGCCCAGGCAGCTGAAGGCACGGCCGCCAATGGTGGAGCGATGGAAACCGGGGGACGCGCAAGAGGCCAGAATTGGAGGAGCGCAGAGATCTCGGAGGGTTATAGGAGGTTACAGAGATAGGGAGGGGGGGGGGGCGGGGGGGCGAGGAGGCCATGGCGGGATTTGAAAACAAGGATGAGAATTTTAAAATCAAGGCGTGGCTTCAAAGAAAAGACTGGAATATAACTGAGCCACAGTTAGATGGTGCTCTGTACTGCCTGTACCATGTGAGGTTGTCATGTAAGGCTTCATCAGGCACTTAGTTCAAGCTGCCAAAATAAATTATTAAAAATCCAGGTTATCTAATGACTTGAAACAGTTTGTGTACTGCGTAATTCACATACTGCACGACTAATTCATGCTGTGCTTCTGCATAATCACTTTACTTGCAGATAAATCGGAGCATTGTTTTTAGCCTGAACACAACTGTCCAACGGGGAGATAATTACTGCTCTTTCAGCACGAACAGCAGCACGCAGTCTACAGGCGCGTAAAAACCACGGTAAAAGGGCAGCGGTTGGTTTGGGGGCATGCTGTCCCCCTTTAGATCAGGCACAAGGGGCCCAGTTTATAGGAGACACCAGCCTGCTTGTGGAAACTGACTGTCTGAAGAAAACCTGAATTAGAAATATTGCAGACAGCGCACGGTGTGAAGCTACGAGATGTTTCACTGCAGCGACGAGTCATTCGCTCAGAGTGCACGGAATTTATTTTGAACCTGCTTTACAATTTCAGCAGCGATCAGTCTTTGGAGGGCAGTCAAAATATAAAACAAAGTGGTTAATTCCTGTGCACTATTGACACCACAGACGCAACACTAATAGCAAGTTCATAACAGGGAGAATTTAGCACATTATTAACTCAGCCTTCACACCATACCGGCTTCACTGTAGAACAGATGATTCAGCTACCTACATTTCCCTTCTCTAAACCAATATTCCCGCCCCCTCACCCTCCATTTTTCACGGCACCATTTCACGATAACGTTCCGGCAACTCCGGGGGCTGCAGGCAACTCGCTCCCCGGTGTCCCCCGGCAAACGCCACTCTGGAGCCAGCTGCCACAAGGCCTTGGAGAGGGTGCAGGGGAGGTTTACTGGAATGGTCCCCGGGGATGAGGGACTTCAGTTACGTGGAGAGACTGGAGAAGCTGGGGTTGTTCTCCTTAGAGCAGAGAAGGTTAAGGGGAGATTTAATAGAGGCGTTCGAAATCATGAGGGGTTTTGAGAAGAGTAAATAAGGAGAAAGTGTTTCCAGTGGCAGGAGGGTCGGTAACCAGAGGACACAGATTTAAGATAATTGGTAAAAGAACCAGAGGGGAGATGAGGAGAATGTTTTAACGCAGCGAGTTGTTGTGATCTGGAATGCGCTGCCTGAAAGGGCGGTGGAAGCAGATTCAATAGTAACATTCAAAAAGGGGAATTGGAGAAATACTTGAAAAGGAAGAATTTGCAGGGCTGTGGGGAAAGAGCAGGGGGGAGTGGGGCTAATTGGAGAGCTGCTCTGGTCTCCCCCCCACAAGTCTTCTCTACGTCTACCCTATCGAACCCCTTCATAATTATAAAGAGCTCTATGAGGTCACCCGTCAGCCTTCCCTTTTCTAGAGCAAAGAGCCCCAGCCTGTTCAGCCTCGTTAAGTCACGACTGTGACCAACGGCGAAAGGTTTTGCGAGGGAAGGGGCATCATTTGTTCAAAGTGGGCGACGGGTGGAGCCCGCTCACGCCTCAAACGGCGAGACCCCACTTACACTCTGTCTTGATGGCGCCGACGTTAACGGGGATATACGGGCGCCTGGCCGCCCTCCGCGGCCGCAGGATGTCCTCGCAGAGCCGCCGAGCGATGCGGGTCAGCTTGGTCGTCTGAAGGAGGAACGTCTGCCGGTTCTTGGCCAGGAGTTTGGAGCTGTTGTACGACAGCAAACCCTGAGGGTCCTGGCGAGCGCATGGCCCCTTCGTCCTGGGCTCCTAAAAACAAAAAACAAAAAGCAGAGAATTTGAAAGGTTTTGATTCAGGCAAAGCGCTTTCAAAAGAAAGACTTGCATTTCTATAGCGCCTTCCACGACCACCGGACGTCTGAAAGCATTTTACAGCCAATGAAGTACTTTTGAAGTGTGGTCACTGTTGTAATGTAGGAAACGCTGCAGCCAATTTGCGCACAGCAAGCTCCCACAAACAGCAATGTGATAATTACCAGACCATCTGTTTTAGTGATGTTAGTTGAGGGATAAATATTGGCCCCAGGACACCGGGGAGAACTCCCCCCTGCTCTTCTTCCAATAGTGTCATGGGATCTTTTACATCCACCTGAGAGGGCAGACGGGGTCTCGGTTTAACGTCTCATCTGAAAGACGGCACCTCCAACAGTGCGGCGCTCCCTCAGTACTGCCCCTCCCACAGTGCAGCGCTCCCTCAGTACAGCCCCTCCGACAGTGTGCTGCTCCCTCAGTACTGCCCCTCCGACAGTGCGGCGCTCCCTCAGTACCGCCCCTCCGACAGTGCGGCGCTCCCTCAGTACCGCCCCTCCGACAGTGCGGCGCTCCCTCAGTACTGCCCCTCCGACAGTGCGGCGCTCCCTCAGTACAGCCCCTCCGACAGTGCGCTGCTCCCTCAGTACCGCCCCTCCGACAGTGCGGCGCTCCCTCAGTACCGCCCCTCCGACACTGCGGCGCTCCCTCAGTACTGCCCCTCCGACAGTGCGGCGCTCCCTCAGCACTGCCCCTCCGACAGTGCAGTGCTCCCTCAGTACTGCCCCTCCGACAGTGCGGCGCTCCCTCAGTACTGCCCCTCCGACAGTGCAGTGCTCCCTCAGCACTGCCCCTCCGACAGTGCGGCGCTCCCTCAGTACTGCCCCTCCGACAGTGCGGCGCTCCCTCAGTACTGCCCCTCCGACACTGTGGTGCTCCCTCAGTACTGCCCCTCCGACAGTGCGGCGCTCCCTCAGTACTGCCCCTCCGACAGTGCGGCGCTCCCTCAGTACCGCCCCTCCGACAGTGCGGCGCTCCCTCAGTACTGCCCCTCCGACAGTGCGGCGCTCCCTCAGTACTGCCCCTCCGACAGTGCGGTGCTCCCTCAGTACCGCCCCTCCGACAGTGCAGCACTCCCTCAGTACTGCCCCTCCAACAGTGCGGCGCTCCCTCAGCACTGCACTGGGAGTGACAGCCTTGATTTTTGTGCTCAAGACCCTAGAGTGGGACTTGAACCCACAACCTTCTGATTCAGAGGCAAGTGTGCTACCAACTGAGCCACGAGCTGACAAGACGATGACAAAAAAAAGCAAGGAAGAAACAAAGTTAGTTTAGGTGCGATCTTACCGAAGGAGGGCGTGCCTTGTCCCCGTCGAGGGCTGTTGGTGTCTTTAGACCACCGTACTTTTTCCAGTAGATCCAACAGGAAGCGCAAAGCCTACACTGCATGTTGGGAGGTCCCCAGGCATACCACTGTAGAGACTGTGTGGCTGGAGGAACAGAGCAGTTCAACAGGGGTTAGTACTTTGGCAACCAAGAAACCAATGGCTTTAGCCTTTCCCTTTCCCTCCCCTCTCCTGAAGGCACCCAACTTGCCGGGGTACAGTTCTCTGCCATCTTCCTAGGGTAGTTGTTTCCCCCTGGCTGGGGAGTCTAGAACCAGGGGTCACCATCTCAGAATAAGGGGTCGGCCATTTACGACCGAGCTGAGGAGAAATTTCTTCACTCAAGAGGGTGGTGAATCTTTGGAATTCTCTACCCCAGAGGGCTGTGGATGCTGAATCGTTGAGTATATTCAAGGCTGATAGATTTTTGAACTCTAGGGGAATCGGGCGGGAACGTGAAGTTGAGGTCAAAGATCAGCCATGATCTTACTGAATGGCTCAAGGGGCTGAATGGCCTACTGCTGCTCCTAATTTTTATGTTCACACAACAGAGAGGGACGATGCTGACATTGCAATCAGGGAGGAGGAATGTGAAATATTAGATGAAATAAACATAGTGAAAGAGGAAGTATTAAGGGGTTTAAGCATCTTTGAAAGTGGATAAATCCCCAGGCCCGGATGAAATGTATCCCAGACTATTAAGAGAAGTAAGAGAGGAAATAGTAGAGGCTCTGACCATCATTTTTCAATCCTCTCTGGTGTGGTGCCGGAGGACTGCTAATGTGGTACCGTTGTTTAAAAAGGGAGAAAGGGATAGACCGACTAATTACAGGCCAGTCAGCCTAACCTCGGTGGTGGGAAAATTATTGGAAAAAATTCTGAGGGACAGGATAAATCTTCATTTAGAAAGACATGGATTAATCATGGACAGTCAGCATGGATTTGTTCAGGGAAGGTTGTGTCTGACCAACTTGATTGAATTTTTTGAGGAGGTAACAAGGAGGGTCAATGAGGGTAGTGTGTTTGATGTAGTCTATATGGATTTTAGCAAGGCTTTTGATAAGGTCCCGCATGGCAGACTGGTCACGAAAGTAAAAGCCCATGGGATCCAAGGCAAAGTGGCAAGTTGGATCCAAAATTGTCTCAGAGGCAGGAAACAAAGGGTAATGGTCGAAGGGTGTTTTTGTGACTGGAAGGCTGTTTCCAGTGGGGTTCCGCAGGGCTCAGTACTGGGTCCTTTGCTTTTTGTGATATACATCAATGATTTGGACTTGAATGTAGGAAGTATGATTAAGAAGTTTGCAGATGATACAAAAATTGGCCATGTGGTTGATGATGAAGAAGAAAGCTGCAGACTGCAGGAAGATATCAGTGGACTGGTCTGGTGGGCAGAACAGTGGCAAATGGAATTCAATCTGGAGAAGTGTGAGGTAATGCATCTGGGGAGGGCTAACAAGGCAAGGGAATACACATTAAATGGTAGGACACTGAGTAGTGTAGAGGAACAAAGGGACCTTGGAGTGCATGTCCACAGATCCCTGAAGGTAGCAGGACAGGTAGCTAACGTGGTTAAGGTGGCATACGGGATACTTGCCTTTATTAGCCGAGGCATAGAATAGAAGAGCAGGGAGGTTATGCTTGAACTGTATAAAACACTAGTTAGGCCACAGCTAGAATACTGCGTGCAGTTCTGGTCACCACATTATAGGAAGGAAGTGATTGCACTAGAGGGCGTGCAGAGGAGATTTTTACGAGGATGTTGCCTGGGCTGGGGAATTTTAGCTATGAGGAAAGAATGGATAGGCTGGGGTTGTTTTCTTTGGAACAGAGGAGGCTGAGGGGAGACCTAATTGAGGTGTATAAAATTAAGAGGGGCCTAGATAGAGTGGATAGGAAGGACCTATTTCCCTTAGCAGAGGGGTCAATAACCAGGGGCAGAGATTTAAAGTAATTGGTCGGAGGTTTAGAGGGGATTTGAAGAGAAATTTTTTCACCCAAAGTGTGGTGGGGGTCTGGAACTCACTGCCTGAAAGGGTGGTAGACGCAGAGACCCTCAGTACTTGGATATGCACTTGAAGTGCCGTAACCGACAAGGCTACGGACCAAGTGCTGGAAAGTGGGATTCGGCTGGAGGGCTCTTTGTCGGCCGGCACGGACACGATGGGCCGAATGGCCTCCTTCTGTGCCGTAAATTACTATGATTCAGACTTTAGAATGACGAGACAGCAATCAGGAGCGGGAAAGCCAGGCTCATTTCCTGCTCCTTCACCTAAGCCAGGGAAGCGGAGGCTGGGATGGTGACAAAGAGTAAGGACCCAACATCCCTGGACGGCAACACTCAGCGTGACTTCCTGCAGTGTGTATTCACCCGCTGAACACCAAGTGAAATTATCGGACATATCCCAAAGACTTCCCCCCACAACTGTTCTGGAACAAGCTGCTCCCAGCTCGATAAATAAATACTTGTCTCAGGCCCTGCTGAACCTTGTCTACTGTAGTTGCTTGAATATAGGTCGCATGCTGATACAGGCAAAGAGAAGCTCACCGAGGGTGTGGTCTATATACAAGATTACGGTACAGGCTATAGGCAGGGTTGGCCTAGATGTGGGTAAATACAATAAATTAGAGTTTCTGATTTAGCAAACAAGCCAGTAACACAGCTCAGTAATACAGATCAATCGTGTGAAGCCTGTGCCGGCTCTTTGGTCGAGCTCTCCAATTAGTCCCACTCCCCCCTGCTCTTTCCCCACAGCCCTGCAAATTTCTCCTTTTCAAGTATTTATCCAATTCCCTTTTGAAAGTTACTATTGAATCTGCTTCCACCGCCCTTTCAGGCAGCGCGTTCCAGATCACAACAACTCGCTGCGGTAAAAACATTCTCCTCATCTCCCCTCTGGTTCTTTTACCGATTATCTTCAATCTGTGTCCTCTGGTTACCGACCCTCCTGCCACTGGAAACACTTTCTCCTTATTTACTCCATCAAAACCCCTCATGATTTTGAACACCTCTATTAAATCTCCCCTTAACCTTCTCTGCTCTAAGGAGAACAATCCCAGCTTCTCCAGTCTCTCCACATCACTGAAGTCCCTCATCCCTGGGACCATTCTAGTAAATCTCCACTGCACCCTCTCCAAGGCCCTGACATCCTTCCTAAAGTGTGGTGCCCAGAATTGGGGACACAAAACAGCCTCAGCAACTTGTTCTGCTACCTTCAAAGAATTGTGTCTGTGAACCCCCAGGTGTCTCTGTTCCTGTACCCACTTTAAGTGGATTAAAAATGCAGAAATTCTGGCCTCCGAGCTGGACCTGTACGAAGGTTGCCCAACAGCAGATTAGGTGCGAGCCCCAGCTAAGCTGAAAGGCACGGGGGTTTGTCTCCACTTACTGTGACAGCTCTCGCAGGTCAGACCACCAGCGGGTTTCTGGTACCCCGTCGCTCCGTTCATCATCCCCCCCTTTGACCCAACGCACACAATCTGATTCGGGTTGGGTTTCGTGCTGCGGAACACAAGAATAAATACATTACTGGAAGAAAGCGAGAGAGAGAGAGAGACAGCGAGAGAGAGAGAGAGAGAGAGAGAGAGAGACAGCGAGAGAGAGAGAGAGAGAGAGACAGCGAGAGAGAGAGAGAGACAGCGAGAGAGAGAGAGAGAGAGAGAGAGAGAGAGACAGCGAGAGAGAGAGAGAGAGAGAGAGACAGCGAGAGAGAGAGAGAGAGACAGCGAGAGAGAGAGAGAGAGACAGCGAGAGAGAGAGAGAGACAGCGAGAGAGAGAGAGAGACAGCGAGAGAGAGAGAGAGAGACAGCGAGAGAGAGAGAGACAGCGAGAGAGAGAGAGACAGCGAGAGAGAGAGAGACAGCGAGAGAGAGAGAGAGAGAGACAGCGAGAGAGAGAGAGAGAGAGAGAGACAGCGAGAGAAAGAGAGACCTACAGCGAGAGAGAAAGAGAGAGAAAGAGAGACAGGGAGAGAAAGAGAGAGAAAGAGAGAGAGAGAGAAAGAGAGAGAAAGAGAGAGAAAGAGAGAGAAAGAGAGACCGACAGCGAGAAAGAGAGAGAGAGAGAGAAGAAACAACAAAGAGAAACCTTTCTCCCCTCTGCTGTTTACACACCACACAAAGAAACATTCAGCAAATCTAAATGTGCAACTCATATCCCCAAAGCCTGTAGACCAGTCAGCCCAACATCGCTTGCAGAGGGCACAATAAAGAATAAAAGTGATATTCACTTTTAAAAACCTGGTCAGTTAAGGACAAAGACAAACAACAACTTGCATTTATATAGCGCCTTTAACGTAGTAAAACGTCCCAAGGCGCTTCACAGGAGCGTAAATCAGACACCGAGCCACATACACTTGGGACAGGCGACCAAAAGCTGGGTCACAGAGGTCGGTTTTAAGGAGCGTCTTAAAGGAGGAGAGAGAGGCGGAGAGGTTTAGGGAGGGAATTCCAGAGCTTAGGGCCCAGGCAGCTGAAGGCACGGCCGCCAATGGTGGAGCGATGGAAATCGGGGGATGGACAAGAGGCCAGAATTGGAGGAGCGCAGAGATCTCGGGGGGTTGTGGGCCTGGAGGAGGTTACAGAGATAGGGAGGGTTGTAGGGGCTGGAGGAGGTTACAGAGATAGGGAGGGTTGTAGGGGCTGGAGGAGGTTACAGAGATAGGGAGGGTTGTAGGGGCTGGAGGAGGTTACAGAGATAGGGAGGGTTGTAGGGCCTGGAGGAGGTTACAGAGATAGGGAGGGTTGTAGGGCTGGAGGAGGTTACAGAGATAGGGAGGGTTGTAGGGCTGGAGGAGGTTACAGTGATAGGGAGGGTTGTAGGGCTGGAGGAGGTTACAGAGATAGGGAGGGTTGTAGGGCTGGAGGAGGTTACAGAGATAGGGAGGGTTGTAGGGGCTGGAGGAGGTTACAGTGATAGGGAGGGTTGTAGGGCTGGAGGAGGTTACAGTGATAGGGTGGGTTGTAGGGCTGGAGGAGGTTACAGAGATAGGGAGGATTGTAGGGCTGGAGGAGGTTACAGAGATAGGGAGGGTTGTAGGGGCTGGAGGAGGTTACAGAGATAGGGAGGGTTGTAGGGGCTGGAGGAGGTTACAGTGATAGGGAGGGTTGTAGGGCTGGAGGAGGTTACAGAGATAGGGAGGGTTGTAGGGCTGGAGGAGGTTACAGAGATAGGGAGGGTTGTAGGGGCTGGAGGAGGTTACAGTGATAGGGAGGGTTGTAGAGCTGGAGGAGGTTACAGAGATAGGGAGGGTTGTGGGGCTGGAGGAGGTTACAGAGATAGGGAGGGTTGTAGGGGCTGGAGGAGGTTACAGAGATAGGGAGGGTTGTAGGGCTGGAGGAGGTTACAGAGATAGGGAGGGTTGTGGGGCTGGAGGAGGTTACAGAGATAGGGAGGGTTGTAGGGCTGGAGGAGGTTACAGAGATAGGGAGGGTTGTAGGGGCTGGAGGAGGTTACAGAGATAGGGAGGGGTGTAGGGGCTGGAGGAGGTTACAGAGATAGGGAGGGGTGTAGGGGGCTGGAGGAGGTTACAGAGATAGGGAGGGGGGCGAGGAGGCCATGGAGGGATTTGAACACGAGGATGAGAATTTTAAAATCGAGGCGTTGCCGGACCGGGAGCCAATGTAGGTCAGCGAGCACAGGGGGTGATGGGTGAACGGAACTGGGTGCGAGTTAGGACACGGGGCAGAGGCAGAGTTTGGGATGAGCTGGAGTTTACGGAGGGTGGAAGATGAGGGGCTGGCCAGGACAGCAAGTTGACTAAAAGGATAGAAAACCGAGCAGTTGGTTAACGGATGTTTTTCAGTCTGTAGCAATGTGAACTGTGGGGCCCCGAGCGGCGAGTGTTGGAGGATCGTTGCTCTCCTCGATGTTTAGAGAAATAATCCAGTCCCAGGTATAGAGGACACTGTTAAAATTTGCAGGTGACACAAAAATAGGCAGTGTGGTAAACTGTTGGGACTTTAGGAGGACAGAGACAGACGGGCAGACAGATATCTGAACAAATTTAATGCAGAGTAATGTCAAGGGAAACATTTTGGGAGGAAGAATAAGAATGAGAAGAAATACACATTAAATGGTACAGCTTTGAAAGGAGCAGAGAGCCTGAGCGATTCAGCCACACTAATCTTTAAAGCGGGAGGACAAGATACAAGTGCTATCCAGCTGTGGAAACCGCTGGTTAGGCTGGAGATAGAACATCGTGTCCAGGCTGTGCGGCCTACATCAGGGAGGATGTCAAGGCCGGGGAGATGGCACTGAAGTGATTTACTATGATGATGCCAGGAACAACTCTATCTTGCAGGGCTACGGGGATAGGGCGGGGGGAGTGGGACTGACTGGATTGCTCGACAGAGAGCCGGCACAGGCTCGATGGGCCGAATGGCCTCCTTCTGTGCCGTTATGACTCGACAACAGGTTCTAGTTCCAGGGACAAATTTGAGAAGCTGGGGCAGAGAAGGTTAAGAGGAGATCTGATGGAGGTGTTCCAAATCATGGGTGTTGATCAGGTTAAAATAGGGAGAAACTATATGGTCAGTGAGTTAGTAACAAAAGGGCATTCATTTAATACCATCACCAAAAAAGAGATTTTTTTATTAAGCAATTAAATCCAATCGGGAATTCAGGAGAAACTTCTTCACCCAGACTCCCCAAAGCCTTTCCACCATCTACAAGGCACAAGTCAGGAGTGTGATGGAATTCTCTCCACTTGCCTGGATGAGTGCAGCTCCAACAACACTCAAGAAGCTCGACATCATCCAGGACAAAGCAGCCCGCTTGATTGGCACCCCATTCACCGCCTTAAACATTCACTCCTTCCCCCTCCACCACCGGCGCACCGTGGCTGCAGTGTGCACCATCTACAAGAAGCACTGCAGCAACTTGCCAAGGCTTCTTCGGCAGCACCTCCCAAACCCGCGACCTCTTCCAGCTAGAAGGACAAGGGCAGCAGGCGCATGGGAACACCACCACCTCCAAGTTCCCCTCCAAGTCACACACACCATCCTGACTTGGAAATATATCGGCCGTTCCTTCATCGTCGCTGTGTCAAAATCCTGGAACTCCCTCCCTAACAGCACTGTGGGAGCACCTTCACCACACGGACTGCAGCGGTTCAAGAAGGCGGCTCACCACCACCATCTCGAGGGGCAATTAGGGATGGGCAATAAATGCTGGCCTTGCCAGCGACGCCCACATCCCATAAAAACAAATAAAAAAGTGGTGAGAATGTGGAACTCGCTACCACAGGGAGTGGTTGAGGCGAATAGCGCAGATGGATTTAAGGGGAAGCTGGATAAACACATGAGGGAGAAAGGAATAGAAGGATATGCTGATAGGGTGAGATGAAGAGGGGTGGGAGGAGGCTGGTGTGGAGCAGAAACACCGGCATAGAGGAATGATTGGGCAGAAACAATGGGGGGAGGCAGAATTCCTAATAGCTTGCAAAAAAAAAAGTGGATAAATAGTTGAAAAAGAAAACTGTTACAAGCTATGATGAAAGGGCTGGGAAATGGGACTATGTGGACAGCTCGCTGGGCTCCCTCTGCGCTGTTAACGCTTTACGATTCTAGGTCCCAGGCATTAATCATTCACTTTGCTGCAAGAACAGCCGAATCAGAACTTCTGCAACTGGACATCCCCTTCCCCCCCAATCCATAATCTTCTCTCCTTTTGTGAAGGCACCAACACTTGCTGGGCGATGTTTTCACAGGTGTCAGCTGTGGCCAGTGGTAGGCCTCCACTCCCAGTGCAGTACTGAGGGAGCACCGCACTGTCGGAGGGGTGGTACTGAGGGAGCGCCGCACTGTCGGTACTGAGGGAGCACCGCACTGTCGGAGGGGCAGTACTGAGGGAGTGCCGCACTGTCGGAGGGGCAGTACTGAGGGAGCGCCGCACTGTCGGAGGGGCAGTACTGAGGGAGCACCGCACTGTCGGAGGGGCAGTACTGAGGGAGCACCGCACTGTCGGAGTGGCCGTCTTTCGGATGAGACGTTAAACCAAGTCCTGGTCTACCGTCTCGGGTGGGTGTAAAAGATCCCACGGCCACTATTGGAAGAAGAGCAGGGGGAGTTCTCTCCGGTGTCCTGGGGCCAATATTTATCCCTCAACCAACATCACTAATAAAACAGATGATCTGGTCATTATCACATTGCGGTTTGTGGGATCTTGCCGTGTTTCCTACATTATAACAGTGACCACACTTCAAAAAAAGTACCTCATTGGCTGTGAAGTGTTTTGGGACGTCTTTTGGAAAGTCTTATTTATTTTAAATTCACTACCTGCCTGAACAGCCACACACTGCACTAACAGGGCGGACGGACGGCCACTTACTAGGTGGGAATGTAGACCTGCTTCAGTTTGCTGTCGGCTTCCGCTACTTTTAGCCTTTTCTGTAATAAAAGGAAAGAAAGTCTATTAAAGAACAGGAAACTTTACGATGGCCACAATCGCGAGGCAGCGCAACATAAATCCCCACATAGGAGTTCTCGACACTGCCCAAGACCCCACCTTGGAACAGTTCTCGCACAAGCTCGCAGAGGCCAGCTCAAGGAGAGCATGGGCATCGGCAGTCAGAGTCATAACGGCAGAGAAGGAGGTCATTCGACCCATCGAGTCCGTGCCGTCTCTCTGTAGAGCAATCCAGTCAGTCCCATTCCCCCGCTCTATCCCTGCAAGTTTATTTCCCTCCAGTGCCTATCCAGTCTCCCCTTGAAAACATTGTGTCTCCCCACTTCCATCGGCAGCGAGTTCCAGGTCCTCACCACTCGCTGCGTAAAAAAGTTCTTCCTCACGTCCCCCCCTGTATCTCTTGCTCAAAACCTTAAATCTGTGTCCCCTAGTCCTTTTACCATCAACTAGTGGGAACAGCCTTTCCCCGTCTAGCCTATCCAAACCCGTCATAATCTTGTACACCTCTATCAAATCACCCCTCAACCTCCTTTGCTCTAATGAAAACAAATCCAGCTTCTCCAACCTGTCCTTGTAGCCAAGATCCCCCATCCCCGGAACCATTCTGGTAAATCTCCTCTGCACCCTCTCAAGGGCCTTCACATCCTTCCTAAAGTGTGGTGACCAGAACTGGACGCAATACTCCAGTTGTGGCCTAACCAGCGCTTTATAAAGGTTCAGCATAACGTCTCTACTTTTGTACTCAATACCTCTATTTATGAAGCAGTAGCAGATACACGACTGACTTGAGGCAGACCTAAAGGAAAGGTGAATGTGAGAGAGAAATTACCAAAACAAAACCAGTAACTGCTACTGAAAGGATCCCTTTCTTTGTGTTAAGCGTTGACAAAGTAGTTACACCGGTCCTTCAGTGCAAACATGGTGACCTTGCCCATTAACTACAAACATTCACAAGACCACTTCCCAGAACAGAGCCATTTTAGTTGTACGTTCAGTAGGTTACCGGGCAGAAAGCTCCTCCTCACCTGTTGGATGTATCGGTCTGTGGTCTTCCACATATAATAAAATTGGACTATACTGGCCAGTGACTTCCAGGGCAGCTGCAACAAAGAGACAAAACAATATGAATGTAAGCGAACGAGAGTGAGAGTGAGAGTGAGAGTGAGAGTGAGAGTGAGAGTGAGAGGGAGAGTGAGAGGGAGAGGGAGAGGGAGAGGGAGAGGGAGAGGGAGAGGGAGAGGGAGAGGGAGAGGGAGAGGGAGAGAGAGAGAGAGAGAGAGCGGGAGGGGGAGGGGGAGGGGGAGAGGGAGAGGGAGAAGGAGAGAGACAGAGAGCAAGAGTGAGAGAGAAAGAGTGTGAGAGGGAGAGATAGTGAGAGAGGGAGTGTGTGATAGAAAGAGACTCGCGATGGCAACAGTCTAACTGTGAAACCTAAAGCCTTTTCCTTCAGTTGAGGCGATGCAGGATGTCAAACAGTGGATGTCTTCTCCCCTTTCCCCCCCGACTGCCAACAACCAGGCAGGAGTCACCAACATTCAGCTGACTTACTTACTCTGTGCGTGGAGCGGTCAGTTTTACTTAAGCCCTCTTATCAGATGCAGACCAGGAGTTCAAGATTCCCCATTTTCATCCTCCATAAACTTCAGCTCATCCCAAACTCTGCCTCTGCCCCGTGTCCTAACTCGCACCGAGTCCCGTTCACCCATCACCCCCCCCCGTGCTCGCTGACCTACATTGGCTCCCGGTCCGGCAATACCTCGATTTTAAAATTCTCATCCTTGTTTTCAAATCCCTCCTCGCCCCCCTCCCTATCTCTGTAACCTCCTCCAGCCCCTACAACCCCCCCGAGATCTCGGCGCTCCTCCAATTCTGGCCTCGAGCATCCCCCGATTTCCATCGCTCCACCATTGGCGACCGTGCCTTCAGCTGCCTGGGCCCTAAGCTCTGGAATTCCCTCCCTAAACCTCTCCGCCTCTCTCTCCTCCTTTAAGACGCTCCTTAAAACCAACCTCCTTGACCAAGCTTTTGGTCGCCTGTCCCTAATATCTCCTTATGTGGCTCGGTGTCGATTTTGTGTCAGATATGCGCTCCTGTGAAGCGCCTTCGGATATTTTACTACTTTAAAGGCGCTATATAAATGCAAGTTGTTGTTAATGAAGAGACACAACTCGAGAGGTCATTAATGTAATGGGGGGAGGGGAGATGAGGGCAATGAGATTCCCTCCCTCCAGTTCGCTCCCATTCCCCAGGGCTGGTTTCACAGCTGCCCCATTTCATGCACAAGGCCCTCTTGCCCACTGCAGACGATGCCAAGGGATCGAAGAGGGGGGGGGGGGGGGGGGGGGACACTTACGAAGTCTTGTCTGATGTCGGTGAAATCCTTGCCGTATTTTTCTAGCGCCTCCTCAAATAGGATGGCCTCGGAGGACGACCACTCCTCCATCTCGTCCCGACACAGTACAGGCCCGCCCTGCGGAACTAGAGTCGACATGGCTTTGGCGAGGTCATAGCAGTTGCGCTGCAGCGTATCCATGGCGTGGAACTGGAACACAAGCAGAGTGGTGGGGTTACGCGGCGGAGGACCAGAACGCACAGGCCAAGAGCGGGTCGTTCCGTTAAACCCGCCCGCTGGCATCGAGCGAGGCAGCGATCGGCCGCTCGATCTTCGCGGATTTAGAACGGAGACATTTTAAGAGCAAACAGTCGCTTTCACTAAATCTGATTTAGCGATTATTGGTCTTTTATGGTTCGTTCCGTCCCAAGCTCTTGCAGGAACAAAGCAAAGCAATCCGAGGAGCGCAGCAAGCGAGGGAACGAGGCACCGCTGTTTAATTACTGCACCGCAGCTTGTAGTGGGGCGGGGGACAGGACTGATTAAAGCACAAGCGTCCGAGTATACAAAAGCAAAATACTGCGGATGCTGGAAATCTGAAATACAAACAGAGAATGCTGGAGATACTCAGCAGGTCAGGCAGCATCTGTGGAGAGAGAGACAGGGTTAACGTTTCAGGTCTGTGACCCTTCGTCAGAACTGGAAAAAGCTGGAGATGGAACAGGTTTTTAAGCAAGTGAAGGGGCAGGGAAAGGGGGGAGGGGAGGAAAGAACAAAAGGGAAGGTCTGTGATAGGATGGAAATAGTAGCCATGATGTGGAGATGCCGGTGTTGGACTGGGGTGGACAAATGTGAGAAGTCGCACAACACCAGGTTATAGTCCAACAGCTTTATTTGAAATCACAAGCTTTCGGAGCGCAAGCACTTCACCTGACGAAGGAGCAGCGCTCCGAAAGCTTGTGATTTCAAATAAAGCTGCTGGACTATAACCTGGTGTTGTGCGACTTCTCACATAGGGTGGAAGGCAGGAGAGATTAAGAGACAAAAGGGATGATGGCGCAAGGCAAAAGGAGATGGTAATGGGACAAGTTAAGAAACAAAGGATGGCTCGAGATGAGGTGTAAATGGCGACGGCAGAATAATCGACAGCTGCCATGTGAGAGAGAGAAAAAAAAGTGGAAAAAAAAGATAGGGGCAGAGGTTATGGTCTGAAATTGTTGAACTCGATGTTGAGGCTGTAAAGTGCCTAATTGAAAGATGAGGTGCTGTTCCTCGAGCTTACGTTGAGCTTCATTGGAACAGTGTAAGAGGCCGAGGACGGCGAGGGCAGAGTGGGAGTGGAGCGGTGAATTAAAGTGACAGGCGACAGGGTCTGAGTATAACTGGCAATAACGCAGGCGCCTGGATCCCTAGACTGCCAGCCATTTGATGTTGGCGGTGGCCAATTGCAGCCTCTGGGATGACCTCAAACACACTGCCACCACTCCAAAAACTGCACATAAAACTCCCGGGGCTGAGCACGGTCCCGAGATCCCTCCCGGCGCCGAGGTTATTACCAGCGTGATGTCCCTGGAGGCCGCGGCTGCGCTCATGTGCAAGCTGGGCTGCCTGATGGAGCTGCTGCAGTCCAAAGCTCGGGCAAACGTGCCCACCGCCCTGTCGAAGAGAACAAGAGAGCCAAGTAAACACTCTGAACCAGCCAAACCCAATCAGCAGGAGCCTCCAAATTCAACCATTCCGAGAAAAAAAAATCTTAACTACATCCTTCGGTGGGCTGGGCTCCGTGCATCCTCCACAGCCAAGGGAGCGGGTCAGGCGAATGCAGGTTCTTTCTTTTTTTTTTTTTTAAAGCCAAGGACTTACCGAGCGACGACGAGAAACTGGTCGATCTGCCGATCAGTCAGCGGATTGTCCGGGTCCCACACCTTTGTTTCCATTTTCAGCTGGTTCCTGTTATCTGACTCACCTGCAGGAGCAAAAGGGAAAATAAGTGGAGTGAAGGGAATGAGGCAGATTCCAATAGGACCTGTTCTTCTCTCCCCATCACCCCGCCCTCCACACACACACACGCGCGCGCGCGCACACTCCCGCAACACAAACTGCTCCTAATCTTAGGAGAGACCAGATGGCTGTTACAGTAAAGGGCATTCTTGTGCGATTGGGGGAATGTAGAGACACACACACACGCGTACACACACACACACACACACACGTGATCCCACAACACAAACTGCTCCTAATGAGACCAGATGGCTGTTACAGTAAAGGGCATTCTTGTACGATTGGGGGAATGTAGAGGGACACACGCGTACACACACACACACGCGCGTACACACAACCCTCTGCAACTTTACCTTCTGCTAGTTTGTCTGGGATATCAGCCTGGTACTTGGGCCCGACCCTAATCTCCCCCTGATCGGCAATCAGTGTCTTCTGTAAGGGGTCGAACACCAGCGAGTAGTAGAAACAGTCCTACAGGAGCACAGAAAGAACTGTTGGCCAAACAAGCACTTTTGAGGATGTATACTTTAGAGATGGTCACTGCCGTACAGAATGACAGATCCACGTGTACACACTACAGCGTCAAGTCACTATGATTAAGTGTGAATAGTGGGCGTGTGTCATTTTTGAACGATGTGCACGGGAGAAACGTATTGGTGTACGGTGATTTCTCCTTTAATGCATTAAACCAATAGGCCCAGTGGCAATAATGATGATTCTGGTTTGAGGAAGGATGATGGAGAATTACATTAGACCACAAAGGGGTGTTGCACAACACCACTCCACTCAAAGGGGAGAGAACAGCACCAGATTAGACCCAACACCACCATTGTGCATTTATACAGCACCTTTAACGGAGTAAAACGTCCCAGGGCGCTTCACAGGAGCGTAAATCAGACAAAGATTCAACACCGAGCCACATCAGGAGATATTGGGACAGGCGACCAAAAGCTGGGTCAAAGAGGTCGGTTTTAAGGAGCGTCTTAAAAGGAGGAGAGAGAGGCGGAGAGGGTTAGGGAGGGAATTCCAGAGCTCAGGGCCCAGGCAGCTGAAGGCACGGCCACCAATGGTGGAGCGATGGAAATCGGGGATGCGCGAGAGGCCAGAATTGGGGGAGTGCAGAGATCTGGGGGGGGTGGGGGGGCTGGAGGAGGGGGTTGTTGGGGTATATTTGAGACTTTAAGACAGAATGACTGTTGCAGTCCCTAAGCTGGTACTAAACACATGACAGCGTGACTATAAACTGAAAATCACCTCTCTATCCAGGTACTCGCTCAGCTTCTCGGTCTCATTCAGCAGCGCTACGTTACACTTCCCCCTGAAAAACAAAACAACTGCACAATTAGACGCCAGGCAACATTTATCTAGTTTCCCTCCTCTTCTCACCCGGAAGGTGTTGCCTCTTGCCGATTCCACGGGTACATTCCTGCACCCAGTCTAGGCAGCCATTCTTCATGTGGCAGCCTGGACATTGTTTACCAGCAAGGCTATTTAACCACGGCAGCATCACAGAGACAGTCTTGGGCCGTTGAAAGATACGCAAGGACAGGTTAGAAAAGGACTCCCGGGGTCTGGCAGAGGTATATTAAATGAGTACTTTGCATCAGTCTTCACTCGAAGGTGAAGCTAATAGTAAAAATGTTACTAAAATGGATGAGGATATCGTTTTAGAAAGAATGCCGAACCGTAAACTACATCAAGCAACCGGCCCAGATGATATCCACCAGAGGGGCCTCAGGGAGACGGGGCAAGTGTCCTGCGAGCCCCCTTGCCTGCATCTTTAAAACTCGCTGGAGTTGGAGGCTGCTCCTTCAGATTGGGAGGAGGCGAACTCAGTCCCAATCTTTAAAAAGGCGGGGGGGGGGGTGGATGAGGCAAGACCAGGTGAGTTAACTTGACGTCAGCAAGATGCTGGAGGGAATGACGAGGGACGCACTGTATGACCATTTGGACAGAGAGAAGGACATACCAGGGGCACTCAATTCAGCTCCTGGACAAGGTCACGTCGCACTCGGTTGACTGAATTGTTTGAAGAGGTCACCAGGTTAGTGGATGAGGGTAACCCGGTCAGACATTGTCTACCTGGACTCTCAGAAAGCTTTGGAGAAGGTATCGCATGAGAGGCATCTCCAGAAGATAGAATCTTGTGGATTAGTGGTGGATTGAGAATTGGCTGCATGCCTGTAGACATAAAGTGGTTGTCGATCTGCTTGGAGACCGGTTACCAGTGGTGTCCCGCAGGGATCGGTGTTCGGACCTCTGCTGCTATTCACTATTTCATTCATGGCCTAAGTGCAGGCGCTGGGGGGAATGATCTGCAAGTTTGCGGACGGTAACAAGACATGCGCGGGAGTTAGGACCGTAGAGGATGCTCGACCGCTACAGGCAGGTCGAGGCGTGCTGAGCGATTGGGTCCGTGTTTGGCAAAGGATAGTGTTATGCACATGGGCAGGTCGAATGCCCACATACACCCTGCAGGGAAAAGAATTACAGGCAGTGGTGAAAGAGATCGGGGTGGGGGGTGGGGGGGGGGGTGGTTTAGTGCAACACTCTCTGAAGGTCCAAGACCAATGCCATGAAGCGAAAACGAACAGGGTTCGAGTTGTATTCACAGGACAACTCACTGCAAAACAAAACATACCACTGTGTCCTTGTACAAGACCTTGGTTGGGCCTCAGTTGGAATACTGTGTCCAGTTTTGGTCTCCTCACATGGTGGGGGATGTCGAGGCTTTGGAAAGGCCGCAAGATTAATACCCAGCTTCGAAACGCCTTAGTTACTCAAGACAGGCTGAACGAGCTGGGTCTGTATAGTTCAGACAGGCCGAGACCCGAGCGATTTGATCGAGGTTTATAAAATAATGAAGGGACCAGATTGTGTTCCTGTAGATTAATTATTTCAACTGGATAGGTTGGAGAGGACCGGGGTCACACTTACACTGCGCAAGTGCAGAAGTAGGTGAGATGTCAGGTGCTCCCACCCCCAGAGAATAGTGGTCCTCTGGAACAGACTGCTGGCTCGTGCGGTGGACGCTGAACCGCCCAATTCTTTCCAGCGAGAGCTGGACCAGTTTCTGGTCGGAGCGGAGAGACCGCCTCGTACAAGAGGCAGGCATCCCGGTAACGTAAATCAGGGCCAGGGTGCTCTCTCGGACTAGTTTTGACCGCCTAAAAGGGATCGGAGAAGAATTTCTCCTCATTGGCCTGGGTTTTGATCTGGTTTTCCGCCTCTCCCAGGAGATTACACTGCTTCAGGTGGGGTGGGGGAGCGTCTGTATTGTGAAGCACGAGGCATCGCAGATGGGTGGGACAGGCTGGATGGACCAGCTGGTCTTTCCCTGTCCGTCCTTTTCGTATCCTCGCCCGAAGCAAGGGTCACTGGACAGCGATGAGGAGCAAGAACCCTGGCCTGCTGGGTTGGTTCCAGCACTCGCCTTCACTGTGTGGCTCCCCCCCCCCGAGTGAGCTCACGGGGGTAATCACAACCACAAACAAATGGGTTCAAATTGCGTTGCGTGAAATGGCTCTTATGAAATTATTCAATGTGTGAAAACAACAGGCGAGCTGCCTGTTTAAATAGCTTTAAATAGCTGACATAAATGCGCTGGTTACTAGGCACACAGAGTGAGATTTCTGCCCAACTGTGGGGCTCGATCCCGATCGATGATCATCGCTCGGAGCTCCTCAATTACCTGATGTGTGTGGCAGGGAGGGACTCGAACTGGCGTGAGAGGAAGAGCTCTCTGTGTTTGAGCTGGTGCCGTTCCTGATCCACCAGCAGTGGCTGCTTCGAGTCTTCTTCAAACTCTCCTACAGAAAAAAGAGACAAGAATGACATAGAATTTACAGCACAGAAATTGCTCCGTGCTCCACTCGAGCCTCCTCCCACCCCTCTTCATCTCACCCTATCAGCATGACCTTCTATTCCTTTCTCCCTCATGTGTTTATCCAGCTTCCCCTTAAATGCATCGATATTATTCGCCTCAACCACTCCCTGTGGTAGCGAGTTCCACATTCTCCCCACTCTCTGGGTAAAGAAGTTTCTCCTGAATTCCCGATTGGATTTATTAGTGACGATCTTATATTGATGGCCCCTAGTTCTGGTCTCCACGCAAGTGGAAACATCTTCTCTACGTCGACCCTATCGAACCCCGGCATAATTTTAAAGACCTCTATCAGGTCACCCCTCAGCCTTCTCTTTTCTAGAGAAAGAGTCCCAGCCTGTTCAGTCTTTCCTGATAGTTAGAACCTCTCAGTTCTGGTATCGTCCTTGTAAGAAAATACCTAGAGTCATTTTGTCCCCCTTTCTAGACTGTAAATATATGAACCCACTTTTGCAGATTGTTCACGCTGTGTGTCTTATCCTGGATACAGGTGTCAGTTTTCAAGAGAACTAAGTTTAAAACACAATTCCACTCAAAATATACAGGACACAGTCAGGAATCTCTTAGTCTGAGTGTTATATGTAGATAGAACACAGATGTAGGACTGAGAAAGCCTTGGGACACTTCTATGACCTACCAGAATCTCGACACTGTCTGATGCAGTGCTATTGGGGAACACACTGTAAAGTGGTGCGGTACAGGACCAGATACAGAAAGATCCCAGATTCCATTCCACGTCCACAGTTGGTGGCACACTCACCTCCGAGTCAGGAGGTTGTGGGTTCAGTTGTCACTCCAGGGACTTGAGCACATAAATTTAGGCTGACACTCCCAGTGCAGTACTGAGGGAGCGCCGCACTGTCGGAGGGGCAGTGCTGAGGGAGCGCCGCACTGTCGGAGGGGCAGTACTGAGGGAGCGCCGCACTGTCGGAGGGGCAGTACTGAGGGAGCGCCGCACTGTCAGAGGGGCGGTACTGAGGGAGCGCCGCACTGTCGGAGGGGCAGTACTGAGGGAGCGCCGCACTGTCGGAGGGGCAGTACTGAGGGAGCGCCGCACTGTCAGAGGGGCAGTACTGAGGGAGCGCCGCACTGTCGGAGGGGCAGTGCTGAGGGAGCGCCGCACTGTCGGAGGGGCAGTACTGAGGGAGCGCCGCACTGTCGGAGGGGCAGTACTGAGGGAGCGCCGCACTGTCAGAGGGGCAGTACTGAGGGAGCGCCGCACTGTCGGAGGGGCAGTACTGAGGGAGCGCCGCACTGTCGGAGGGGCAGTACTGAGGGAGCGCCGCACTGTCGGAGGGGCAGTACTGAGGGAGCGCCGCACTGTCGGAGGGGCAGTACTGAGGGAGCGCCGCACTGTCAGAGGGGCAGTACTGAGGGAGCGCCGCACTGTCGGAGGGGCAGTACTGAGGGAGCGCCGCACTGTCGGAGGGGCAGTACTGAGGGAGCGCCGCACTGTCGGAGGAGCGGTACTGAGGGAGCGCCGCACTGTCGGAGGAGCGGTACTGAGGGAGCGCCGCACTGTCGGAGGGGCGGTACTGAGGGAGCGCCGCACTGTCGGAGGGGCGGTACTGAGGGAGCGCCGCACTGTCGGAGGAGCGGTACTGAGGGAGCTCCGCACTGTCGGAGGGGCGGTACTGAGGGAGCGCCGCACTGTCGGAGGGGCGGTACTGAGGGAGCGCCGCACTGTCGGAGGAGCGGTACTGAGGGATCGCCGCACTGTCGGAGGAGCGGTACTGAGGGAGCGCCGCACTGTCGGAAGGGCAGTACTGAGGGAGCATCGCACTGTCGGAAGGGCAGTGCTGAGGGAGCGCCGCGCTGTCGGAGGGGCGGTACTGAGGGAGCGCCGCACTGTCGGAGGGGCAGTACTGAGGGAGCTCCGCACTGTCGGAGGGGCGGTACTGAGGGAGCGCCGCACTGTCGGAGGGGCAGTACTGAGGGAGCGCCGCACTGTCAGAGGGGCAGTACTGAGGGAGCGCCGCACTGTCGGAGGGGCGGGACTGAGGGAGCGCCGCACTGTCGGAGGGGCGGTACTGAGGGAGCGCCGCACTGTCGGAGGGGCGGTACTGAGAGAGCGCCGCACTGTCAGGAGGGGCAGGTACTGAGGGAGCGCCGCACTGTCGGAGGGGCGGTACTGAGGGAGCGCCGCACTGTCGGAGGGGCGG
The DNA here is from genome assembly GCA_030390025.1 of Squalus acanthias. Classification (NCBI taxonomy): domain Eukaryota; kingdom Metazoa; phylum Chordata; class Chondrichthyes; order Squaliformes; family Squalidae; genus Squalus; species Squalus acanthias. Next base: position 336,978 of record JASTWF010000075.1, on the reverse strand, counting down.
TACTGAGGGAGCGCCGCACTGTCGGAGGGGCGGTACTGAGGGAGCGCCACACTGTCGGAGGGGCGGTACTGAGGGAGCGCCGCACTGTCGGAGGGGCGGTACTGAGGGAGCGCCGCACTGTCGGAGGGGACGGTACTGAGGGAGCGCCGCACTGTGGGAGGGGCGGTACTGAGGGAGCGCCGCACTGTGGGAGGGGGGGTACTGAGGGAGCGCCGCACTGTCGGAGGAGCGGTACTGAGGGAGCGCCGCACTGTGGGAGGGGCGGTACTGAGGGAGAGCCGCACTGTGGGAGGGGCGGTACTGAGGGAGCGCCGCACTGTCGGAGGGGCAGTACTGAGGGAACGCTGCACTGTCGGAGGGGCAGTACTGAGGGAGCGCCGCACTGTCGGAGGGGCAGTACTCTGGAAGCACCGCACTGTCGGAGGGGCAGTACTGTGAGGGAGCGCCGCACTGTCGGAGGGGCAGTACTGTGAGGGAGCGCCGCACTGTCAGGGGGGCAGCACTGAGGGAGCGCCGCACTGTCGGAGGGGCAGTACTGAGGAAGCACCGCACTGTCGGAGGGGCAGTACTGTGAGGGAGCGCCGCACTGTCAGGGGGGCAGCACTGAGGGAGCGCCGCACTGTCGGAGGGGCAGTACTGAGGAAGCACCGCACTGTCGGAGGGGCAGTACTGTGAGGGAGCGCCGCACTGTCAGGGGGGCAGTACTGAGGGAGCGCCGCACTGTGTCGGCTTTCGGGCGAGACGTTAAACCGAGGCCTTGTCTGACCTGTCAGGTGGACGTAAAAGAGCGAGGACAATATTTAACCCTCAACCAACATCACTAAAAAAGAGATGACCCGGTCATTATCACATTGCTGTTTGTGGGAGCTTGCTGTGCGCAAATTGGCTGCCACGTTTCCTACATTACAACAGTGACCACACTTGAAAAGTGGCTATAAAGTGGTTTGGGGCGTCTGGAGATGGTGAAAGGCCCTGTGGGAATGCAAGATCGTTCTTTGGGTTTGGTTTATTTCAAATATTAGCGCATTTGATTCTGAAGAGAAATGCAGAGCTAACAGGGCCCCTCAACCCGTGCGAGTGCAATAAGATGGTTTCTGCTCTCTCGCGATGCCTCGCTCCAGGGCTCGAGCAGCAGGCGAGTGAGGGCTCCTCCTGAACACAGGGTTCACAACTGGACGGGGGTTGGCTTGCTCGAACATTCCTTCTACCTTTCCAATCGGGATTTCTAACAGGCAAAACGGCAGCAAGAAAGAGCTGTCCGACTGCTCCAGAGCCCAAGATTAATAAATTATTATATTTAAAAAAAAATAAAGATGCAGAGAGCGTTGCACAGTGGTGAGAGACGGAATAATTGGCTTTAGAGCCCCAGGGTTTTGAGGGAGGGAGGGGGATGGGTGGAGGAAATATTAGCCAGGATTCCCAGCTCCTGATCACCATCGCGCTGTAAAAGCTGCGTACTCTGTCTGAGGTCGGGAGTGAGCACCCACCCGCCCGCCCCGACCCCGACACTGCGACGTTGAAGGGGCAGGCCGAGGGGGACCGTACCCCGGGGAGAGAGAGGGAGGGAGAACCGGGGTGGGGTGGAGGGGGGGGGAAAAAAATCGGCAATCAATTGGGTCCGAAATCAAACCTGATCACCATTAGCAGGCGGCTCCTGCTAATGGAACAGATTTTTCTGATATAAATACAGGAGAGGTTAACGTTGCACTCGAGTGTGTTGCCCCCCGGCACCCCCAACCCCCACCCTGTAGGCCGACAGCTCACGAGTGTAGGCGTGCAAGACACGTTTTTGTATCAAGGAAGGGGAGCAAAAAAAAAAAACCGCGACACACTCGAGCAACAAAGGCCCCTGCTGACCCCGATCAGGAAACCCTGTTTTAATCTGGGCGGAACCTCTCGTCAGATGTGTCCTTAACCCTTCGCACTCCTGCAGCTGACAGATTGGGCAGACAATGTCAGGCACAGCCCCTGCCAGCGAGCTCCTGAAACCCCTTATAATGTGCGCCCGAACCCCACCCATCCCCGCCTTCATATATAAATATATATATAAAAAAAGACTCCTTTATTCTATTAACCCTCACCGAGCCAGAGATTAATGCTGCAAAGTTGTGGCTCCCTATGTGAGTCTCAGGCCCCCCACACACACACAAACTCCACACAGGCCAGTTAAGGCCTCACACATCACAACCTTCAACTTCCTGTGATGTGAGACACTCTCTTTAAAAAAAAAAAGTGGCATCGCTACAGGAGTCTGTGACAGCGCAGTGAACTTTCAGATCCGACCTCTTCTTTTCTTTTTAAAAAGTGATGGGAAAACACAGGGCACAGCAGAAGCTGAGGGTTTGGGTTAAATTACAGACATTCAGCCTCACTCACGCTCGAAGTTTCACCTTCATTTTCATTTTTGGGTCCATGTCTTCACACACACACACCCCAAGAAAAAACGTTTTGATAAAATCTGGGCCGCGTTACCCAGCTCTCCCACAGCAGTCAGCACGGCCAAAGAAAAATCCCCACGTTTTAACACGAATTAAAAATTAATTCTGCTGCTCGCGACTGATCTCAGGCAGGGTGGCTGTGGGGTAACACAGGAACAGGAGGAGGCCCATTCAGCCCCTCGAGCCTGTTACACTGGAACAGGAGGAGGCCATTCAGCCCCTTGAGTCTGTTACACTGGAACAGGAGGAGGCCATTCAGCCCCTCGAGCCTGTTACACTGGAACAGGAGGAGGCCATTCAGCCCCTCGAGCCTGTTACACAGGAACAAGAGGCGGCCCATTCAGCCCCTCGAGCCTGTTACACAGGAACAGGAGGAGGCCATTCAGCCCCCTCGAGCCTGTTACACAGGAACAGGAGGAGGCCATTCAGCCCCTTGAGTCTGTTACACAGGAACAGGAGGAGGCCATTCAGCCCCTCGAGCCTGTTACACTGGAACAGGAGGAGGCCATTCAGCCCCTCGAGCCTGTTACACAGGAACAAGAGGCGGCCCATTCAGCCCCTCGAGCCTGTACCTCCATTCAATCTGATCGCGGCTGATCTTTATCTTAACTCCATCTACCCGCCTTGGTTCCGTTTCCCTCAATACCCTTACCCAACAAAAATCTAACCAGCTCCGTTTTGAAATCTCCAATTGACCCCCAGCCTCAGCAGCCTTTTGGGGGAGAGAGTTCCAAATTTCCACTGCCCTTTGTGTGAAGAAGTGCTTCCTGACATCACCCCTGAACGGCCTGGCTCTAATGTTAAGGTTCTGCCCCCTTGTTCTGGTCTCTCCCCCCACCAGAGGAAATAGTTTCTCTCTATCATTACAATTAGTCTTGGGCAGGGGGGGACTGGGGGGGTGGGGAAAGAGTTCCCGCTCCTGATCATGATAAAACAAACCAATACCTGTGGTTATATTGCATCTCAACATTGAAACATTACACAGCACTTGACACAACAAAACATTTTTGAAATGGCGCCCATTTTTCACGCAAGATCCCACAAGCTGCGGTGAGAGGAATGATCATTTAATCTCTATTCCTTGACTGAAGGGGGAATGTCGGCCAGGACACCGGGTGATCTCCCTACGCCTCTTGGGTGTCAGCGGCGGCTCCGTGGGCCGCGCTCTCGCCTCCGAGTCAGAAGGTCGTGGGTTCAAGCCCCCACACCAGCGACTTGAGCACATAATCCAGGCCGACACACCCGGTGCCAGTACTGAGGGAGCGCCGCACTGTCGGAGGGGCAGTACTGAGGGAGCGCCGCACTGTCGCAGGGGCGGTACTGAGGGAGCGCCGCACTGTCGGAGGGGCAGGTACTGAGGGAGTCCCGCACTGTCGGAGGGGCAGTACTGAGGGAGTGCCGCACTGTCAGAGGGGCAGTACTGAGGGAGCGCCGCACTGTCGGAGGGGCGGTACTGAGGGAGCGCCGCACTGTCGGAGGGGCAGTACTGAGGGAGCGCCGCACTGTCGGAGGGGCAGTACTGAGGGAGTGCCGCACTGTCGGAGGGGCAGTACTGAGGGAGTGCCGCACTGTCGGAGGGGCAGTACTGAGGGAGCGCCGCACTGTCGGAGGGGCGATACTGAGGGAGCGCTGCACTGTCGGAGGGGCGGTACTGAGGGAGCGCCGCACTGTTGGGAGGGTGGGGGCAGCACCGCGAGGGCCCACACTGTTGGAGGTGCCGTCTTTCAGATTCCAAGGGTGCTAGCCACCCTCTTGTACCTCACCAAAGGGCCCCATTGTTCATGTGTGAGCCCATAGCTGCTGGCCGAGGGTTGGTGGAGTGTTCAGCCACCGTGGAGGGGGCACCACCGCCAAGCATGGTTTCATTCTCACCCGACACCCAGTCCTTTCTAACAAAAAGGTGGGCGTTGGGGGGGGGGGGGGGTGGGAGAAAAGATGTGCATTTCAGGAGCGGGGCACCAGCTGATTTATCCCAGCTCCGGCCCATGGGTTCTGTGACCAACTGCGACCATGCGAGGGATCAACTAACCCGATAGTGTTACCCGGGGAGGGGGGGCGGTGCGCTGGGCTGCGGGGCCAAACTGGGCGTCTCCCTCACCCACCAGGCTGTCAAGAGAACCACCCCCCCCCCGCGGGAGGCAAATAACCGAGAGACTTGCCATCTGCTTGTCGACTCTCCCGCACCCCGACGGCCCAGCCTAGGCTGTGAGCACGCTGTGTGTGGGCAGTCGGCCACCTGCCCTCTTCTGCAGCCGGCAAAGGGAGGATCCCGTATTTTTGCTTTATCCCCTCAGGAATTACTGGAAATAAACCACAAGAAAGGGCTGCATTGAGAGGGAGACCGCGGAGAGGCTCCACAAACAGGGCTGCCTTTTAACAACAGGCTCCCCCTGCAATTAAACATTCCAACACCCCGCCTCAGGCATCAACCGGCTCTCCAGAGAGAGAGAGATTGGGAAACGCACCCTGTGCAGTCAGTTCCTCTTGAAGCAGACACACCACCCCCCACCCCCCCCCCCCAAAATCCCGCTCGCCACATTCGCAGCTGCTGCTCCTTTCGGATCAGACAGGCTTTGATCAGCTCGCCAGCCGCTCAGGGTCTTCTGTCCCACATACTCCGCTAACAGCGCCTGGTGCTCCCTTTCCACTGCCGTGTGCAGCACTGCTAGCGCTGCCAGTGTCTCCACTAAAAGGAAGAACGAGCTCCCCGTTTCTCCCCCCCCCCCCCCCCCCCCGCCTTTCACCACCTCGGGACGGCCCGAAAACGCTTCACGGCCAATGAAGTACTTTTTTTTTGGCTTTGCCAAGTGCCCTCACTGATGTAATGTGGGAAACGCGGCAGCCAATTTGCGCTCAGCAATGTGATAATGATCCAGATTTCAGTGTTGGTTGGGGGATTAATAGTGAGGGACACCCAGGGAGAACTCCCCCCGCTCTTCTTCCAATAGTGGCCGTGGGATCTTTTACATCCACCTGAGAGGGGCAGACGGGGCCTCAGTTTGACGTCTCATCAGAAAGGCGGCACCTCTGACAGTGCGGCGCTCCCTCAGTACCGCCCCTCCGACAGTGCGGCGCTCCCTCAGTACCGCCCCTCCGACAGTGCGGCGCTCCCTCAGTACCGCCCCTCCGACAGTGCGGCGCTCCCTCAGTACTGCCCCTCCGACAGTGCGGCGCTCCCTCAGTACCGCCCCTCCGACAGTGCGGCGCTCCCTCAGTACCGCCCCTCCGACAGTGTGGCGCGCCCTCAGTACCGCCCCTCCGACAGTGTGGCGCTCCCTCAGTACCGCCCCTCCGACAGTGCGGCGCTCCCTCAGTACTGCCCCTCCGACAGTGCGGCGCTCCCTCAGTACTGCCCCCCCGACAGTGCGGCGCTCCCTCAGTACTGCCCCTCCGACAGTGCGGCGCTCCCTCAGTACTGCCCCTCCGACAGTGCGGCGCTCCCTCAGTACTGCCCCTCCGACAGTGCGGCGCTCCATCAGTACTGGCACTGGGAGTGTTGGCCTGGTAATGTGTTGAAGTCTCTGGAGTGGGCTCGAACCCACGACCTTCTGACTCAGAGGAGAGAGAGAGAGTTGAGCCACGGCTGACACCTCTGTACCACCCACACCTTGACATGCTGTTTCATCATTTAAACCATCCTTTCTCTCACTGGTGACACAGTGACAAAATGATTTGGAATTCGACGCAGCTGTGCCACCCACTCAGCGAGCTCCCAGCCACAGCTCTTCCCTCCCGCAGGGTAGTGCTGCTCTGGACCGAGGCAATTATATCAGAGGAGGAATCAGCCCCACAGCTCACCGCCGCGCTCCCTCCTAGTAGGTGGGCATGTGAGATTGGTCAGGAAAGACAAGCGACGAGGGGGAAATCTTGCCAACACCTCCCAAAAATTATTCATTTTCTCACCTCGTTGTCTGAACAGCATTAACAAGGGCAGATTCGCGCGGAAGGACTGTCGCTAACTGCAGATGGGCTTGTATTCTGAAATCGACAGCGCTCTGCCACATGAGCGAACTGGTCCCCCGAAACCCTGCGAGATCAGAGACCCACCGTGACCAGCCTTAGGGTCTGGGGTTAAAAAACCCTCCCTCACATGGCCATCCTCCATCCCTGACCTCGATGCGGAGGAAAGTTAAACAGGGGAGAGTTCACATGGAAATCCAAACCCACTGCTTTGCCACCAAGATACCGGTCGCAACAGGGTAGCTGGCGTTTGAAGGATGGTAGAGCCTCAATGCTGGGAGCACTGGCACCACAAGGAGCTCGTCCCCATAACCAACAAAGCAGTTTTATGGCCAGAGAGAGTTAACGTGGAAATTTATTTTTAAATAAAATTAAACGTCCCTGTTTGGTGAGAGCCGAGCGAGTTTTAAAAGTAAGTTCTGACGCTGCCAATGGGTTCTGGCGCATACGAAGCACAAACAGTACTTAATAGCTCAGCAAATCAAAACTCAGGCAAGTAGGGAGCAAAGGATGAGTTAGAGAGCAGGTCCTGCTCTGCGTAACTCTGATAACTACTCCATAGCAAAAAACAGTTACAAAGACTACAAAGTGAAAGAAATTTTCATTCATTGCTGTGGATCTTTTGAAAGAAAATTCTGTTCGAACCGTGATACTAATGATATAAAGCGGGAACAAATCTGAAGCAGTTACAGATCCGAAAAGTGAGAGGGAGCTGGATTAACATCAGTAGAGATACAGTCAGTAACACAGGGCGCTGGGGGTGGGGAGAGGGGTTACTGAGCGACAGTGTGAGGGAGCTGGATTAACATCAGTAGAGATACAGTCAGTAACACAGGGCGCTGGGGGTGGGGAGAGGGGTTACTGAGCGACAGTGTGAGGGAGCTGGATTAACATCAGTAGAGATACAGTCAGTAACACAGGGCGCTGGGGGTGGGGAGAGGGGTTACTGAGCGACAGTGTGAGGGAGCTGGATTAACATCAGTAGAGATACAGTCAGTAACACAGGGCGCTGGGGGTGGAGAGAGGGGTTACTGAGCGACAGTGTGAGGGAGCTGGATTAACATCAGTAGAGATAAGAACATAAGAAATAGGATCAGGAGTAGGCCATTTGGCCCCTCGAGCCTGCTCCGCCATTCAATAAGATAACGGCTTATCTGATCTTGGCCTCAACTCTACTTTCCTGCCCGCTGCCCATAACCGTCGACTCCCCTGTTTTTCAAATGTCTGTCTATCTCAGCCTTGAATATATTCAATGACTCAGCCTCCGCAGCTCTCTGGGTTAGAGCCTCCGCAGCTCTCTGGGGTAGAGAATTCCAAAAGATTCACGACCCTCAGAGAAGAAATGCATTTAAGCGAAGGCTTGACACAAAGACGAGGGAGAAGTGAACAGAGGGAGGAGAACGGAAGGGGCAGCGTGTGAAGAGGCGATTCGAGCGGGAGAAGGTACTGAGGCCGACAGTATAAGGGAGCTGGAATAACACGGGCAACCTGGAGAAGTTCATGTGACGCTGTCTAACCATCGGCCCTGCTCTCGAGCTCTGCAACTCCTCCAAGTTCCTGATTGCGTCAACTTTTTTTTTTTGAAAAAGAAAAAAGCAGAATCGAAAGCCGTTTCAAACGGACGGACGATCGCGAGACTCCCTCCCCCTATCAAACCACGCTGCACGAGCTGGTGGGAACTTACTGACCGACAGGCAGCCTGTCACTCCCACCGCCACCCTGACAACTGAGCGCTCCTCTGGGGCCGGTCTTGTTTTAATTGAGGGGAGAGGGGAAAGAGAATGCGAATGAGAACCTCGAAGATTGCTCAACGCAATGCAAATCCTTCCTTCACCTTACCAACAGTGGGGAGTGATTTTTATTTGACAAGATTTACATTCGGTCTTTTGCAGACAGGATGAAGTGGTTTTGCGAAAAATAATTTGTCACTGCAGTATAAACACTGCCGTATCTACACGTTTATATACTTCACTTCATTATATTATTTTAAAAAGTGATCAATCTTACACTGTGACAAATGGGAAACGATCTTAAAACGCTGGTGCTTCGGAGCTCCAACCAGGAGCTCAGCGGAAAGCTGCAAAGTTCCCCGACCGAATGACTCAACGTGGTTTGTTGATGGGATGTGGCCGTCGCTGGCGAGGTTCGCTCGCATTTATTGCGAAGGTGGTGCTGAACCACCATTTCAGAGGGCAGTTCAGAGTCAACCACATCGCTGTGGGTCTGGAGTCACATATAGGGTCGGGTCGATTGGGCTTATACTCGCTGGAGTATAGAAGAATGAGAGGGGACCTCATCGAAACATATAAAATTCTGACCAGGACAGGACAAACTAGATGCAGGAAGAATGTTCCCGATGGTCGGAGAGTCCAGAACCAGGGGTCACAGTCTAAGGATAAGGGGTAAGCCATTTAGGACAGAGATGAGGAGGAATTTCTTCATCCAGAGAGTGGTGAACCTGTGGAATTCTCTACCACAGAAGGCAGTTGAGGCCAAGTCATTAAATATATTCAAGAATGAGTTAGATATATTTCTAAAGCTAAAGGTATCAAGGGATATGGGGAGAAGGCAGGGACAGGGTACTGAGTTTGGATGATCAGCCATGATCTCATCGAATGGCGGAGCAGGCTCGAGGGGCCGAATGGCCTACTCCTGCTCCTATCTTCTATGTTTCTATATTTCTATATCGGCCAGACCGGGTAAGGGCGGCAGATTTCCTTCCCTAAAGGACATTAGTGAACCAGATGGGTTTTTACGACAATCTGGTAGTTTCATGGTCACCATTACGGACACTAGCTTTTATTTAATTAATTTAAATTCCCCAGCTGCCGTGGTGGGATTTGAACTCGCGTCTCCGGATCCAGGCCTCTGGATTACTAGTCCAGTAGCTTAACCACTATGCTACCGTACCTCCTATGACAGCAGAGTTCCACTGCTACATAAAAGAGGTAAAATAACACAACGTGCACTGGGAACACAGGAGCAGGAGGAGGCCATCCAGCCCCTCGAGCCTGTTACACAGGAACAGGAAGAAGCCATTCAGCCCCCTCGAGCCTGTTACACAGGAACAGGAGGAGGCCATTCAGCCCCCTCGAGCCTGTTACACAGGAACAGGAGGAGGCAATTCAGCCCCTTGAGCCTGTTCCGCCATTCAATTAGATCACGGCTGATCTGTGACCCAACTCCTTCTAACCGCCTTGGGTCCGCAACCCTCAATACCCTGACCCAACAAAAATTGCTCCATCTCAGTTTTGACATTTTCCAATTGACCCCCCTCCAGCCTCAATAGCTTTTTGGGGGGGGTGGAGAGAGTTCCAGATTTCCACCACCCTTTGTGTGAAGAAGTGCTTCCTGACATCACCCCTCAATGGCCTGGCTCGAATTTTAAGGTTCTGCCCCCTTGTTCTGGACTCCCCCCACCAGAGGAAATAGTTTCTCTCTATCCAATCAAATCCTTTAATCATCTTAAACACCTCGATCAGATCACCCCTTAATCTTCTAAACTCGAGGGAATACAAGCCCAGTCTGTGCAACCCGTCCTCGTAATTTAACCCTTTTGGCCCCGGTATCATTCTGGTAAATCAGCGCTGCTCCCCCTCCAAGGCCCAATATATCCTTCCTGAGCAGTACTGTTAAGGGGACGACTGGGACACAACACTCCTGTTCACACTGCGCAAGCACTGGCAGAGTGCATTATTCGTCTTCATAGACGTCAGCCATGAAATCCCTCTGGGGTTAAATAAAGCCTTTTCCCATGGCATTAACCGGCGAGCCTTAACTTTAGGACACAACGACCTCAGATACATCACTGGTGCTGGGCCTGACTCCATTAAATTAATGTCACCTCGGGCTCAGATGATGTTTGAAATTGTTTCTGCAGGACTATGCAGCCGCCGCCCGCCCCCCTCCCGCCCCCGCGCCTGCGCCCCCCACCACAGGCAGCAGAACTTCCGTATTTCCAAGGCCCCGGATAAATCGGCCGGTACTCACGCGCATGGTTGTCTGCGAGTCCGTTGAGGTTGCTGGAAATATCCCGTCTCCTGTACAGACACACGACCTTGGCTTCCACGTTGCCGCTGCCCGTCTGCTTAAAACAAGATCACATCCAGTTTGCACGCTGCAGAAAATAGCATTGGGCAAGTCACAGTGTGTAACTCGTCCACTCAATTACACGCACCTCACCTCCGAGTCAGAAGGTCGGAGGGGCAGTACTGAGGGAGCGCCGCACTGTCGGAGGGGCAGTACTGAGGGAGCGCTGCACTGTCGGAGGGGCAGTACTGAGGGAGCGCCGCACTGTCGGAGGGGCAGTACTGAGGGAGCGCCGCACTGTCGGAGGGGCGGTACTGAGGGAGCGCCGCACTGTCGGAGGGGCAGTACTGAGGGAGCGCCGCACTGTCGGAGGGGGAGTACTGAGGGAGCACTGCACGGTCGGAGGGGCGGTACTGAGGGAGCGCCGCACTGTCGGAGGGGCAGTACTGAGGGAGCGCCGCACTGTCGGAGGGGCGGTACTGAGGGAGCGCCGCACTGTCGGAGGGGCGGTACTGAGGGAGCGCCGCACTGTCGGAGGGGCGGTACTGAGGGAGCGCCGCACTGTCGGAGGGGCGGTACTGAGGGAGCGCTGCACTGTGGGAGGGGCAGGACTGAGGGAGCGCCGCACTGTCGGAGGGGCGGTACTGAGGGAGCTCCGCACTGTCGGAGGGGCAGTACTGAGGGAGCGCCGCACTGTCGGAGGGGCGGTACTGAGGGAGCGCCGCACTGTCGGAGGGGCAGTACTGAGGGAGCGCCGCACTGTCGGAGGGGCGGTACTGAGGGAGCGCCGCACTGTCGGAGGGGCGGTACTGAGGGAGCGCCGCACTGTCGGAGGGGCGGTACTGAGGGAGCGCTGCACTGTCGGAGGGGCAGGACTGAGGGAGCGCCGCACTGTCGGAGGGGCGGTACTGAGGGAGCGCCGCACTGTCGGAGGGGCAGTACTGAGGGAGCGCCGCACTGTCGGAGGTGGCACCTTTCGGATGAGACGTTAAACCGAGGCCCCGTCTGCTCTCTCAGGTGGGTGTAAAAGATCCCACGGCCACTATTGGAAGAAGAGCAGGGGGAGTTCTCCCCGGTGTCCCGGGGCCAATATTTATCCCTCAACCAACATCACTAAAACAGATTATCTGGTCATTATCACGTTGCTGTTTGTGGGAGCTTGCTGTGCGCAAATTGGCTGCTGCGTTTCCTACATTACAACAGTGACCACACTTCAAAAAAAGTACTTCATTGGCTGTAAAC
>JASTWF010000075.1:275309-315309 GCA_030390025.1 Squalus acanthias | reverse complement strand
GAGACCTGTGCATCAAATCTGCTGGAAAGAACAATGGAGAGGCCCAGGGAAAGAGCTCAGAGTGCAGCCCCCATAGTCTCTTCTAAATCGATGCAAGGAAGGTCAAATCAAAATGAACCTGCAAAGTGCTGCTCAGTACCCAAAACTCCTTCACACAGCGCTGAATCTCTCCAGAAGTCTCTCTCTCTCTGAATGCATGGTGGAAAAATGTCGCAGACAAAAAATGGCAGGAAGCGGTCGCCTTTAAATAGTGCTCCCCCAGTCCCTTCCCGACTGCAAAACGCTCCCCTCAACCTGTCATTGCTAGCGGCAGGTGGAAAGGCAGGGGGTGCCACTCAATATCCGGTCCGGGGCGCTACACGCTCGACTGACGTCACAATCTGCGGGCACAGGAGATGGTGGCGGTAGTGTTTAGCGCCGCCGCAAAATGTCTGGTCAATTTCGCGAGCGGCGCAAACATCACCGCACCCGGGCGCTAGTTGCTTTGCGCCCCATTAGTGCCCTCTTAGGGGGCTAACGGGAGGCGTGAAGCAACCGAATTTTTCCCCTACTTGCCTCTCGCTGGTAAGGGAGTCCCTGGTTGGTTTCAGGGCGGCACTGGGAGCAGGTTGCCTGCCAGCCCTCTCACCTGGGAAATGATACAGGGGCGAGACGGAAAAATAAATCACCCCACACAGCTACAGGTCAAGATTTCTATCAGGGTTTCGCACCGTATCCCGATCAAAGAATGTAAAGCCTGTACCTTGTTCAGTTCCTCTATCCTTCGGATAAGGTATGGATTACTCGAGGAGTTTTCAAAGTAAACATAATCTGGAAGAGAACGCAGAGGTACAGGATTAGAAAGCACACGATATTACATAGGATATACGGCACAGAAACAGGCCATTCGGCCCAACCAGTCCATGCCGGTGTTTATGCTCCACTCGAGCCTCCTCCCGTCTTTCCTCATCTAACTCTATCAGCATAGCCCTCTATTCCCTTCTCCCTCATATGTTTATCTAACCGCCCCTTAAATGCATCTATACTATTCGCCTCAACCACTCCCTGTGGTAGCGAGTTCCACATTCTCACCACTCTCTGGGTAAAGAAGTTTCTCCTGAATTCCCTATTGATTTATTAGTGACTATCTTATATTGATGGCCTCTAGTTTTGCTCTTCCCCACAAGTGGAAACATTCTCTCTGTATCCACTCTATCAAAACCTTTCATGATTTTAAAGACCTCTATTCGGTCACCCCTCAGCCTTCTTTTTTCAAGAGAAAAGAGACCCAGCCTGTTCATCCTTTCCTGATGTATACCCTCGCATTTCTGGTATCATCCTTGTAAATCTTCTCTGCACCCTCTCCAGTGCCTCTATATCCTTTTTATAATATGGTGACCAGAACTGCACGCAGTACTCCAAGTGTGGTCCAACCAGGGTTCGATACATGTTTAGCATAACTTCCCTACTTTTCAATTCTATCCCTCTAGAAATAAACCCGAGTGCCTGGTTTGCATTTTTTATGGCCTTGTTAACCTGTGTCGCTACTTTCAGTGATTTGTGTATTTGTACTCCCAGATCCCTTTGTTCCTCTACCCCACCCAGACACGCACCCTCCAAGTAACAAGTGACCTCCCTATTCTTCCTACCAAAATGTAATACCTCACATTTATCTGTGTTGAAATTCATTTGCCAATTATGTGCCCATTCTGCAAGTTTATTGACGTCTTCCTGCAACTTGTTGCTGTCCTCCTCAGTGTTGACTATCCCCCGCAATTTGGTGTCGTCTGCAAATTTAGAAATTGTGCTTTTGATTCCAAAGATGTATGAACAAATAATGTGATTTTCCCCTTTTGCCTGCTCAGGGAACGGAGGGAGATCACAAAACTCTCTCCTTCACCGGCGCCACAGCAACACAGAACAGGGAGGGATTCTCCCCTCTCCTCCTTCAGGTGAGTGGCCACTGGCTGAGGTTGCACAGGCAGCACCCCCGGCACCGCGCCCCCTCTCCATTCCACAAGCGCGAGCCCCAGTTTCCACATTTCACTACTGGGGTGGGGAGACACACGACAGTCAAGCCCAATCCCACCTCCACAAGGACTATCCAACCCTGGGGGTCACTTGATTAGAGGTCAGGAGCAAGACCCGCGACCGATTTTCCCCCCTCTCTCTCTCTCTCTCTCTCTCACACAGGAATGCGAAGGCTCGTGGATGTGCCCCTGCAGCGGCCCAACTGAGGTCAGTTAGCTCAGCGCAGATCAGGGATTGAACGCGGGACCCTCCGTGGCCCATACGGCTCACTAATCCCCCTTACAAAGCATTCGCCCATTGAGCAGAGTCCTTTCAACAGGTCCCAATTCAGCTTTCCGTCTATCGGATGAGACGTTAAACCGAGGCCCCGTCTGCTCTCTCGGGTGGGTGTAAAAGATCCCACGGCCACTATTGGAAGAAGAGCAGGGGAGTTCTCCCCTGGTGTCCTGGGGCCAATATTTATCCCTCAACCAACATCACCAAAACAGATGATCTGGTCATTCTCTCAATGCTGTTTGTGGGAGCTTGCTGTGCGCAAATTGGCTGCCGCGTTTCCGACATTGCAACTTCAAAAGTACTTAATTGGCTGTAAAGCGCTTCGAGACATCCTGAGGTCATGAACAGACCAGATAATCAGTTTTAATAATATTGGTTGAGGGATAAATATTGGCCCCAGGACACCGGGGAGAACTCCCCCCTGCTCTTCTTCCAACAGTGGCCATCTGATCTTTTACGTCCACCTGAGAGCAGACGGGGCCTGGGTTTAACGTCTCATCCGATAGACAGCACCCTCCAAACAGTGCAGCGGAGCGGCCCCTCAGTACTGGCACTGGGAGTGTCGGCCTGGATTAAATGCTCACGTCTCTGGAGTGGGACTCGAACCCTTGACCTTCTGACCGAGAGGAGCGCGTGCTACCGAGTGAGTCACAGAATCACAGAATCCCCACAGTGCAGATAGAGGCCATTTCGGCCCATCGAGCCTGCACCGACACATATCCCACCCTATCCCCGTAACCCCACGTATTTAATCCCCCTAACACTAAGGGTCAATTTATCATAGCCAAATCAAACTAACCCGCACATCTTTGGACTGTGGGAGGAAACCGGAGCACCCGGAGGAAACCCACGCAGACACGGGGAGAATGTGCAAACTCCACACAGACAGTCACCCGAGGCCGGATTCGAACCCGGGTCCCTGGCGCTGTGAGGCAACAGTGCTAACCACTATGCCACCGTGTTGCCCCTTCACGGCTGACTCCGTATTAACACAGTTGCACAATAAATTCATTACCGAGCTCGGTCATTGGAAACAGCGCACATGGTGACAGTGTGGCCCAGAGCAGGTTAGTGCTCCAGCACCCTGACCCATGTGGGTGCTGATCTGTGTCCCTCAGACATGCTGCCTGACAGAGTGGGGGGAGGGTAGGGCCTGAACAGATGCCTACTACTGGAAGGAATAAATGTATACTGGTCCCCTTTCCTGGCCCATTGCCAGGATGTCTGTAATTCTTGTGCAACTGCCTAATAGCGACACACCCCACCCCAGTTTACTAAGTCATAAAGCTATGATGGCAGGGGTGAAACGTTTTGGGCAGTGACTCAGTCAGCGAGCACAGCAGTGTAGCCGAACACCACCTCCGACTCCCTGAATCTCAGGGTCATTTCGAAGACAGGTCACATTGCAAGGCTGGCACACCATCACTCACACTGACCGTATACACTACTACATATTGCATAGCACCTTCAACGTTGAAAGAAAAAACATCGCAAGCCTATTCAGAGACGGAAAGAAGGAATGAAAAAGAAAGACTTGCATTTATACAGCACCTTTCATGACCACCGGACGTCTCAAAGCGCTTCACAGCCAATGAAGTACTTTTTTGAAATGTGCTCACTGTTGCAATGTAGGAAACGCAGCAGCAAATTTGTACACAGCAAGCTCCCACAAACAGCAATGTGATAATGACCAGATAATCTGTTTTAGTGATGTTGGTTGAGGGATAAACATTGGCCCCAGGACACTGGGGAGAACTCCCCCTGCTCTTCTTCCAATAGTGGCCTTGGGATCTTTTACGTCCACCTGAGAGGGCAGACGGGGCCTCGGTTTAACGTCTCATCCGAAAGACGGCACCTCCGACAGTGTGGCGCTCCCTCAGTACTGCCCCTCCGACAGTGCGGCGCTCCCTCAGTACTGACCCTCCGACAGTGCGGCGCTCCCTCAGTACTGACCCTCCGACCTGACCCTCTGACAGTGCGGCGCTCCCTCAGTACAGAGAGTGTTAGCCTGAATTTTGTGCTCAAGTCTCTGAAGTGGAGCTTGAACCAATGACCACCTGACTCAGAAGTGAGAGAGAGACAGAGAGACAGAGCCACGGCTTGAGAAAAACAGCTAACGAAGGAGGGTTAGCCAGAAGGTTGGTCAAAGAGATGGGTTTTAAGTGGGGTTTTAAAATGAGGCGAGGGAGGTGGAGATACGGATGGGATGAGGGAGGGAGCTACACTCCAGCTTGTATACTCCACATCAGGACCATTCAAACTTTTTGATCATTTAAGTGTGCAACATGGAGCCTCCCAGACCACATTTATAAAGTTTAAAAACCACATTTCCAGTCATTAGCAGATATCTCAAACCGCTGGTGCTCCAGTTTAGGGTTTAATCCACCCCAGTGAGGCAGGAAGACCCAGAGAAAGCTCCTTTCGGAGCTCCAGGGTTCACAAAGTCCGCAGGACCAAACAGCCAGCAAGAAATATGAGCGCAAACAGGAGTGGACTGCCGGGGCTTTGTGAGCCAGACTGTCGGGAACTGTGGGTCGATTGTGCCCCATCGGCTGCAGTTTGCACACCTCTACTGCCTTCGATCCATCCATCCATCCACCCCTCCCTCTACTCACCGCCTCTCTCCCTCGCCGCCCCTCTCTCGCACCGCCCATCTTTCTCTCTCGCCGCCCCGCTCTCCCTCCCTCCCTCGCCGCCCCGCTCTCCCTCCCTCGCCGCCCCGCTCCCTCCCTCGCCGCCCCGCTCTCTCTCCCTCCCACGCTCTCTCCCTCCCTCGCCGCCCCGCTCTCCCTCCCTCGCCGCCCCGCTCTCCCTCCCTCCCTCGCCGCCCCGCTCTCCCTCCCTCCCTCGCCGCCCCGCTCTCCCTCCCTCCCTCGCCGCCCCGCTCTCCCTCCCTCCCTCGCCGCCCCGCTCTCTCTCCCTCCCTCCCTCGCCGCCCCGCTCTCCCTCCCTCCCTCGCCGCCCCCCCTCCCTCGCCGCCCCGCTCTCCCTCCCTCCCTCGCCGCCCCGCTCTCCCTCCCTCCCTCGCCGCCCCGCTCTCCCTCCCTCCCTGCCCCGCTCTCCCTCCCTCCCTCGCCGCCCCGCTCTCCCTCCCTCGCCGCCCCGCTCTCTCTCCCTCCCTCGCCGCCCCGCTCTCTCTCCCTCCCTCGCCGCCCCGCTCTCCCTCCCTCGCCGCCCCGCTCTCTCTCCCTCGCCGCCCCGCCGCCCCGCTCTCTCTCCCTCGCCGCCCCGCTCTCCCTCCATTTATATAAAAGCATTAGTCGACCTTGTATGAAACACCAAATCACAATGGAACCATCCTTTAAAAAGATACAAATTGAGCAAGAAACCCAGTTATTTCCTGCCGGGTTTTTGTGACCTTGACGGGCCGCTGATATGGTGCGAAGAGCAGCCAAGTAGCTGTCAACCGAGAGAAACGTCCAACTATAATTAGCTTCTAATTGACATCAGGGCCGATTTAGACCACTTCCCCAAGGAGTACCTGAGCAGGGCCCTTAAAGGGACAGAGCAGGGTTCGCAAGTAATCCCTCTCGCCACGCTCCACATCCCAACTTACCCATGAGCAACACCGTGGCAAAGCAGCTCACACGAATGTAAATAATATATGTTGCAATGTCGAATGGTACCTGGGATGAGGGACTTCAGTGAGGTGGAGAGACTGGAGAAGCTGGAGTTGTTCTCCTTAGAGCAGAGAAGGTTAAGGGGAGATTTGATAGAGGTGTTGAAAATTACGAGGGGCTTTGATGGAGTAAATAAGGAGAAAGTGTTTCCAGTGGCAGGAGGGTCGGTAACCAGAGGACACAGATTGAAGATAATCGGTAAAAGAACCAGAGGGGAGATGAGGAGAATGTTTTAACGCAGCGAGTTGTTGTGATCTGGAATGCGCTGCCTGAAAGGGCGGTGGAAGCAGATTCAATAGTAACTTTCAAAAGGGGAATTGGATAAATACTTGATGGGGAGAAATGTGCAGGGCTGTGGGGAAAGAGCAGGGGGGAGTGGGACTAATTGGAGAGCTCTTTCAAAGAGCCAGCACAGGCACGATGGGCCGAATGGCCTCTTTCTGTGCTGTGTGATTCTGTGACACTTAGCCTGGGAAGGTGTGTAACACGGGGAGACAGAGGAAAGGGAGAAAATAATTTAACAAAGGAAGTGCGTGTGGACATCGGGCAAGAGCAGGATACGGCTCAGCTGTGCTCCCCCAGCCACGCTCGCACGTCCTGCCGACACTCGCACGTCAAGACCAGCGAGGTCTGCCTGGCAGCTAATGTAACTGTGGCCCCAGCCAAGGAATTTCCCTTTATTGGAGAGGACAGCAGAAAATCAGGGATAAAAAAAAATAAAAAAAATCAGCAGAATTCTCAAATCAAGGCATTGCCACACTGAGTGAGTTCACCCCCGTGATTCTCCACAAAGGAATTTCTCCTCCGAGCCTGCTTCTATCGGACCGAAGCATTTCTCCAGAGGCAATGAGTAAGGAGGATAAATAAGCTGGGAAGGCGAGTCATCCGGGAACCACTCTTACACGCCCTGACGTAGCAAAGAGTTACAGGCCGGCCCCTGCCAGGATCCACTCACCGACTCTTTGAAAAATAAATCGAGGTACAACCTTTGGATGGGAAGGAGAAAGAGCCCGATCCAACAAGCTGCATTTATGTAGCGCCTTCACAGTAGTCGAGCGTCCCGAGGCGCCGCACAGGAGGGTAAATCAGGCATCGAAGGAGACATTGAGACAGATGTCCAAGAGTTTGTTTGGGCATTGAATCTTGGGCAGGACACCAGGAGAGCGACCCGCTCCGTGACTGGTGCCACAGGCAACGTTCCCTGTCAGCGGCGCTTTGTTCTGCCCGGCCTGTTTCTTTTAATGCGCGGTCCCTTTAAATTTCTCAGCATACACGGTATTTACATTGTAAAAGCCGGCGAGCGGCCTGCGCGGGAAATTTTAGATTTCTCCGCAGCAGCCTCAGGGGGAAACATTGACCACGGGGTCTTTTAAAGTCGAGTAAGCCTCGGTTTAATGTCACATCCGAAAAGACAGGACCTCCGACAGTGCGGCGCTCCCTCAGTACCACCCCTCCGACAGTGCGGCGCTCCCTCAGTACTGCCCCTCCGACAGTGCGGCGCTCCCTCAGTACTGCCCCTCCGACAGTGCGGCGCTCCCTCAGTACTGCCCCTCCGACAGTGCGGCGCTCCCTCAGTACTGCCCCTCCGACAGTGCGGCGCTCCCTCAGTACCGCCCCTCCGACAGTGCGGCGCTCCCTCAGTACCGCCCCTCCGACAGTGCGGCGCTCCCTCAGTACTGCCCCTCCGACAGTGCGGCGCTCCCTCAGTACTGCCCCTCCGACAGTGCGGCGCTCCCTCAGTACTGCCTCTCCGAC
This sequence comes from Squalus acanthias, assembly GCA_030390025.1. Lineage (NCBI taxonomy): Eukaryota > Metazoa > Chordata > Chondrichthyes > Squaliformes > Squalidae > Squalus > Squalus acanthias. The sequence goes on along the minus strand of JASTWF010000075.1, from coordinate 307,648 downwards.
AGTGCGGCGCTCCCTCAGTACCGCCCCTCCGACAGTGCGGCGCTCCCTCAGTACCTCCCCTCCGACAGTGCGGCGCTCCCTCAGTACTGCCCCTCCGACAGTGCGGCGCTCCCTCAGTACCGCCCCTCCGACAGTGCGGCGCTCCCTCAGTACCTCCCCTCCGACAGTGCGGCGCTCCCTCAGTACTGCCCCTCTGACGGTGCGGTGCTCCCTCAGTACTGCCCCTCCGACAGTGCGGCGCTCCCTCAGTACCGCCCCTCCGACAGTGCGGGGCTCCCTCAGTACCGCGCTCCCTCAGTACTGCCCCTCCGACAGTGCAGCGCTCCCTCAGTACCGCCCCTCCGACAGTGCGGGGCTCCCTCAGTACCGCCCCTCCGACAGTGCAGCGCTCCCTCAGTACTGTCCCTCAGACAGTGCGGCGCTCCCTCAGTACTGCCCCTCCGACAGTGCGGCGCTCCCTCAGTACTGCCCCTCCGACAGTGCGGCGCTCCCTCAGTACTGTCCCTCAGACAGTGCGGCGCTCCCTCAGTACTGCCCCTCCGACAGTGCGGCGCTCCCTCAGTACCGCCCCTCCGACAGTGCGGCGCTCCCTCAGAACTGCCCCTCCGACAGTGCAGCGCTCCCTCAGTACCGCCCCTCCGACAGTGCGGGGCTCCCTCAGTACCGCGCTCCCTCAGTACCGCCCCTCCGACAGTGCAGCGCTCCCTCAGTACTGTCCCTCAGACAGTGCGGCGCTCCCTCAGTACTGCCCCTCCGACAGTGCGGCGCTCCCTCAGTACTGCCCCTCCGACAGCGCAGCGCTCCCTCAGTACTGTCCCTCAGACAGTGCGGCGCTCCCTCAGAGTAGGGGAGTTCTCCCCGGTGTCTTGGGGCCAATATTTATCCCTCAACCAACATCATTAAAACAGATTATCTGATCATTGTTTCATTGCTGTTTGTGGGAGCTTGCTGTGTGTAAATGGTTGCCGCGTTCCCTACATTACAGCAGTGACTGAACATCAAAAGTACTTCATTGGCTGTAAAGCGCTTTGGGACGCCCTGAGTCTGTGAAAGGCGCTATAGAAATGCGAGTCTGTTTATCTTTCACATCCTCGTGGCTGGATACAGTGAAGCATTTACAGCTCCTTCGGAGAGGTCAGGCAGACATGATGCACAGTACACAATGCCTGGGCTAAATCAGCTAGGGATGGCATGGTGGGGGAAAATGGAACTATGGACAGAGAACAAACACCTTTTTTAAAAAAAAAAAGATGCACATACAACAACCAACAAGATATTAAAAATAACCCCCCCCCACAGGTAAGCGCACTGCACAGTGGGAGATACAGGGCACGATTTTCCCAGCTTCAATTCTGGGTCTATGTCAAGTTAGCTGATGTTGGTCAGGGCTGATGTTGGATTCGGTGCCCACGCTGCGGGGGCAGAAATCAGCCAGGCTGACCACTCCCGATCACCATCCAGTGGGCCCCGCGGGGATAGCGCACCCGTGTGGATTTGGGGAGGAAGGCAGGCTCGGGCTCAGCTGCGATGCCCTCTACAGTCGAATAGCCTGCTGAGACTCTCACATGAATGGCGGGCGAGGTACCAGAGGGGTAACCCTGCAATAATCAGCATCTTCAGCAGAGGACGGGAGAAAATGGCGGGGAGGGAAAAAAAAAGTTCGAGAAAATGTTAGTTAAGGGGATCTGTGTTCAGCAACAGCTGAGGGTGTAGAGAACAACAAAAGCCACTCAAAGAGTCTGTGGTTCTTTCTCTTTATTTTAAAACCAAACGAAAGCCAACAGCTGGCTAGGCTCAGTGAGGACCGCCCTACAGGGACAGTCACCCCCTCGGGAAACAGGTGCTCCAGCACACCCAGACACACTGCGACATGCACACAACACACCCAGACACACTGCGACATGCACACAACACACCCAGACACACTGCGACATGCACACAACACACCCAGACACACTGCGACATGCACACAACACACCAAGAAACACTGCGACATGCACACAACACACCCAGACACACTGCGACATGCACACAACACACCCAGACACACTGCGACATGCACACACAAAACACACACAGGCAACACACCCAGACACACTGCGACATGCGCACACAACACGCACCTTGACACACTGGGACATGCGCACACAACACGCATCTAGACACACTGGGACATGCACACAACACACACACCCAGACACACTGGGACATGCACACAACACACACACCTAGACACACTGGGACATGCGCACACAACACACAGACACACAGACACACTGCGACATGCACACAACACACACAGACACACTGCGACATGCGCACACAACACGCACACACACACACAGACAACACACCCGGCACACTGCGACATGCGCACATAACACACACAGACAACGTGCACACACACAACACACACCTAGACTCTCCCTGCATTTCTTTCAGGGTGCCATTAACCCTTCAAAAAGGGGCCTGTGTTGTACGAGAAAATAAACAAGACACAATTGCAGGAAGCCCACTTTCACCCCCCGCAGAACAAAACCGACACAGCAACACAGCCGGCCTGTTGAACCGGCGAAGCAGCGCTGCCAGTTACCCCCATCCCCACAAACAGATCTGCAAAGAACGCCTCCCCCCACCGGCCCCCTCTACCGCCACACCCGGGGCAAAGCAACAAGTGGAATTAAAGCGTTTCCTTATTCCACATGTGCAACTCGCACAATTTACTGTGGCTCGCACATGCATTCTCCTCCCGCCCCTACAATCATTTCCTCTTCTCTCCAAGGTAGTGACTCACGGCTCCACAGGCAACACCCATTCTCGTCCAAGTGGCCATTCGAGTATTTGTGCCGAGAATAGAGTCGACACCCAACTGTCAAGTGTGGGTGTTATCACAGCCAGCGCCCACCCTATTCCCAACATCCACTCCCATTTAGACCAGAACTTGTGCTAAACCTTTATAAAAATCACTGGGCTGGGCCTCAGCTGGAGTACTGCGTCCAATTCTGGGCACCGCACTTTAGGAAGGATGTCAAGGCCTTGGAGAGGGTGCGGAGGAGATTTACTAGAATGGTCCCAGGGATGAGGGATTACAGTAATGTGGAGAGACTGGAGAAGCTGGGGTTGTTCTCCTTAGAGCAGCTAAGGTTAAGAGGAGATTTGATAGAGGTGTTCAAAATCATGCAGGTTAGTTAGGGAGAAAGTGTTTCCAGTGGCAGGAGGGTCGGTAACCAGAGGACACAGATTGAAGATAATCGGTAAAAGAACCAGAGGGGGAGATGAGGAGAATGTTTTTCCGCAGCGAGTTGTTGTTCGGCCTGTCGTGTCTGTGCTGGCTCTTTGAACGAGCAGTCGTGCTCAGTCCCACTCCCCCCCTGCTCTCTGTCTGTAACCCTGTGAGCTCCTCATCCTCAGGTACCCGTCCAACTCCCTCTTAAAATTATTGATGGAATCAGCTTCCTCCACCTTTCCAGGTCGAGCGTTCCCGATCCCCACAACTCTCCGAGAGAAAACATTGCTCCTCCTCTCCCCTCGAGATCTTTTGTCAATGATTTTAAATCTGTGACCTCTGGTTATTGACTCATTCGCCAGAGGGAACAGCCTTTCTCCGCCTACTCTATCAAAACCCCGCGTCATCCTGAAAAGGCAAAATCTGCAGGGCTGTGGGGAAAGAGCAGGGGGGAGTGGGACTAATTGGAGAGCTCTTTCAAAGAGCCGGCACAGGCACGATGGGCCGGATGGCCTCCTCCTGTGCTGCGGGATTCTACAGCTATCGGGGGAAGACTCTCACCAACGGCAGTGACCCCATCGCTGCCCCGGCCGAGATCGGATGACAAGCGGAGACAGGATCAAACCCGCGCTCTTCTTGCTTCGCCTGGCCCATGGAGAGTGTGACAGATTGCACAAGCACGGCCCCAGAAAGGTCTCCAGCAATCTCCGCCAACGGGTCAATTGCTGCTGATAAATACCGACACTCGCCCAGGGACCCCCTGTAAATACCGACACTCGCCCAGGGACCCCCTGTAAATACCGACACTCTCCCAGGGACCCCCTGTAAATACCGACACTCGCCCGGGGACCCCCTGTAAATACCGACACTCGCCCAGGGACCCCCTGTAAATACCGTCACTCTCCCAGGGACCCCCTGTAAATACCGACACTCTCCCGGGGACCCCCTGTAAATACCGACACTCGCCCAGGGACCCCCTGTAAATACCGACACTCGCCCAGGGACCCCCTGTAAATACCGACACTCGCCCAGGGACCCCCTGTAAATACCGTCACTCTCCCAGGGACCCCCTGTAAATACCGACACTCTCCCGGGGACCCCCTGTAAATACCGACACTCGCCCAGGGACCCCCTGTAAATACCGACACTCTCCCCGGGACCCCCTGTAAATACCGTCACTCTCCCAGGGACCCCCTGTAAATACCGACACTCTCCCAGGGACCCCCTGTAAATACCGACACTCTCCCGGGGACCCCCTGTAAATACCGACACTCGCCCAGGGACCCCCTGTAAATACCGGCACTCTCCCGGGGACCCCCTGTAAATACCGACACTCTCCCAGGGACCCCCTGTAAATACCGACACTCTCCCAGGGACCCCCTGTAAATACCGACACTCGCTCAGGGACCCCCTGTAAATACCGACACTCTCCCGGGGACCCCCTGTAAATACCGACACTCTCCCAGGGACCCCCTGTAAATACCGACACTCTCCCAGGGACCCCCTGTAAATACCGACACTCTCCCAGGGACCCCCTGTAAATACCGACACTCTCCCCGGGACCCCCTGTAAATACCGACACTCTCCCGGGGACCCCCTGTAAATACCGACACTCGCCCAGGGACCCCCTGTAAATACCGACACTCGCCCAGGGACCCCCTGTAAATACCGACACTCTCCCAGGGACCCCCTGTAAATACCGACACTCTCCCAGGGACCCCCTGTAAATACTGACACTCTCCCAGGGACCCCCTGTAAATACTGACACACTCCCGGGACCCCCTGTAAATACCGACACTCTCCCGGGGACCCCCTGTAAATACCGACACACTCCCGGGGACCCCCTGTAAATACTGACACACTCCCGGGGACCCCCCTGTAAATACTGACACACTCCCGGGGACCCCCTGTAAATACTGACACACTCCCGGGGACCCCCCTGTAAATACTGACACACTCCCGGGGACCCCCTGTAAATACTGACACACTCCCGGGGACCCCCTGTAAATACTGACACACTCCCGGGGACCCCCTGTAAATACTGACACGCTCCCAGGGACCCCCTGTAAATACTGACACACTCCCGGGGACCCCCCTGTAAATACTGACACACTCCCGGGGACCCCCTGTAAATACTGACACACTCCCGGGGACCCCCTGTAAATACTGACACACTCCCGGGGACCCCCTGTAAATACTGACACACTCCTGGGGACCCCTGTAAATACTGACACACTCCCGGGGACCCCCTGTAAATACTGACACAGGCCCGGGGACCCACTGTAAATACTGACACGCTCCCAGTGACCACCTGTAAATACTGACACACTCCCGGGGACCCCCTGTAAATATTGACACACTCCCGGGGACCCCCCTGTAATTACTGACACTCCCGGGGACCCCCTGTAAATACTGACACACTCCTGGGGACCCCCTGTAAATACCGACACACTCCTGGGAACCCCCTGTAGATACTGACACACTCCTGGGGACCCCCTGTAAACACCGACACACTCCCGGGGACCCCCTGTAAATACTGACACACTCCCGGAGACCCCCCTGTAAATACTGACACACTCCTGGGGATCCCCCTGTAAATACCGACACACTCCCGGAGACCCCCCTGTAAATACCGACACTCTCCCGGAGAAACCCTGTAAATACTGACACACTCTCGGGGTCTCCCGGTAAATACCGACACACTCCCGGTGACCCCCCCTGTAAATACTGACAAACTCCCGGGGACCCCCCCTGTAAATACTGACACACTCCTGGGGACCTACTGTAAATAATGACACACTCCTGGGGACCCCCTGTAAATACTGACACACTCCCTGGGACCCCCTGTAAATACTGACACGCTCCCGGGGATCCCCTGTAAATACTGACACACTCCCGGGGACCCCCTGTAAATACTGACACACTCCCGGGGACCCACTGTAAATACTGACACACTCCAATGGGACCACCTGTAAATACTGACACACTCCCGGGGACCCCCTGTAAATACTGACACACTCCCGGGGACCCACTGTAAATACTGACACACTCCAATGGGACCACCTGTAAATACTGACACACTCCCGGGGATAGCCTGTAGATACTGACACACTCCAAGGGGACCCCCTGTAAATACTGACACACTCCCGGGGACCCCCTGTAAATACTGACACACTCCCGGGGACCCCCTGTAAATACTGACACACTCCAATGGGACCACCTGTAAATACTGACACACTCCCGGGGACCCCCTGTAAATACTGACACACACCCGGGGATAGCCTGTAAATACTGACACACTCCCGGGGACCCCCTGTAAATACTGACACACACCCGGGGACCCCCTGTAAATACTGACACACTCCCGGGGATAGCCTGTAAATACTGACACACTCCCGGGGACCCCCTGTAAATACTGACACACTCCCGGGGACCCACTGTAAATATCGACACACTCCTGGGGACCCCCTGTAATTACTGACACACTCCCGGGGACCCCCTGTAAATACTGACACACTCCCGGGGACCCACTGTAAATACCGACACACTCCCGGGGACCCCCTGTAAATACTGACACACTCCCGGGGATCCCCTGTAAATACTGACACACTCCCGGGGACCCCCTGTAAATACCGACACACTCCCGGGGACCCCCTGTGAATACCGACACTCTCCCGGGGACCCCCTGTAAACACCGACACACTCCCGGTGACCCTCTGTAAATACTGACACACTCCCGGGGACCCCCTGTAAATACCGACACACTCCCGGGGACCCCCTGTAAATACCGACACACTCCCGGGGACCCCCTGTAAATACCTGACACACTCCCGGGACCCCCTGTAAATACTGACACACTCCCGGGGACCCCTGTAAATACTGACACACTCCCGGGGACCCCCTGTAAATACAGACACACTCCCGGGGACCCCCCTGTAAATACTGACACACTCCCGGGGAGTCCCTGTAAATACCGACACACTCCCGGGGACCCCCTGTAATTACTGACACACTCCCGGGGACCACCTGTAAATACTGACACACTCCCGGGGACCCCCTGTGAATACCGACACACTCCCGGGGACCCCCTGTAAATACTGACACACTCCCGGGGACCCCCTGTAAACACCGACACACTCCCGGTGACCCCCTGTAAATACTGACACACTCCCGGAGACCCCCTGTAAATACTGACACACTCCCGGGGACCCCCTGTAAATACTGACACACTCCTGGGGACCCACTGTAAATACCGACACACTCCCGGGGACCCCCCCTGTAACTATTGACACACTCCCGGGGACCCCCTGTAATTATTGACACACTCCCGGGGACCCCCCCTGTAATTATTGACACACTCCCGGGGATCCCCTGTAATTATTGACACACTCCCGGGGACCCCCTGTAAATACTGACACACTCCCGGGGACCCCCTGTAAATACTGACACACTCCCGGGGACCCCCTGTAAATACTGACACACTCTCCCGGGGACCCCCTGTAAATACTGACACACTCCCGGGGACCCCCTGTAAATACTGACACACTCCCGGGGACCCCCTGTAAATACTGACACACTCCCGGGGACCCCCTGTAAATAATGACACAGGCCCGGGGACCCACTGCAAATACCGACACACTCCCGGGGACACCCTGTAAATACTGACACACTCCCGGGGACCCCCCCGTAAATACTGACACTCTCCCGGGGACCCCCTGTAAATACTGACACACTCCCGGGGACCCCCTGTAAATACTGATACACTCTCCCGGGGACCCCCTGTAAATACTGACACTCCCGGGGACCCCCTGTAAATACTGACACACTCCTGGGGACCCCCTGTAAATACTGACACACTCCTGGGGACCCCCTGTAAATACCGACACACTCCTGGGGACCCCCTGTAAATACCGACACACTCCTGGGGACCCCCTGTAAATACCGACACACTCCAAGGGGACCACCTGTAAATACTGACACACTTCCGGGGACCCCCTGTAAATACTGACACTTGCCCGGGGACTTCCTGTAAATACTGACACAGTTCCGGGGACCCCCTGTAAATACTGACACACTCCCAGGCATCCCTGAAAAGCAGTGCCATTCAAGTGAAGCTGATGTTATCATTGCAGAAAACTGGTTTTAAAACTAGTTAACAGCAACAATGTTTTATTGAGTCACCGAATGCTTAAAGAATATGGAATATCTGCGCTCCTCTAATTCTGGCCTCTTGCGCATCCCTGATTATATTCGCTCAACCTTTGGTGGCCGTGCCTTCTGTTGCCTGGGCCCTAAGCTCTGGAACTCCCTGCCTAAACCTCTCCGCCTCGCTACCTCTCTTTCCTCCTTTAAGACGCTCCTTGAAACCTACCTCTTTGACCAAGCTTTTGGTCACCTGCCCTAATTTATCCTTAAGTGGCTCGGTGTCTAATTTTTTGTCTTAAAATACTCCTGTGCAGCGCCTTGGGACGTTTTACTACGTTAAAGGCGCCACATAAATGCAAGTTGTTGTTGTTGAAAAACCGAATTCTCGGCACACTGCTCCCAACATTGTGGCCGAAGGACGACCGAAACCCGACAATCTTTCCGGAGCCCTGGGATCCCATGGTAGAGGGTCCACGAGATATACTCCTCTCTCATTACAGAGTGAGGTACCTTTCAGGCACTTCTATCGTGCGTAAATGCTGTATATTTAATGGGGTACTTTTCTCTTCAACTACACCCTTAGAACGTAAAGGCTTTCACATACGATACCAGGAGAGACTCACTATCATGGCCGCAGGCTGACCATCAGCTTGAACCGGTGGAGAGGGATTCCCACTCCAGAGACTCGAGCACAATATCCAGGTCAACAGTCCCAGTACTGAGGGAGTGCCGCACTGTCCGAGGGGCAGTACTGAGGGAGCGCCGCACTGTCGGAGGGGCAGTACTGAGGGAGCGCCGCACTGTCGGAGGGGCAGTACTGAGGGAGCGCCGCACTGTCGGAGGGGCAGTACTGAGGGAGCGCCGCACTGTCGGAGGGGCAGTACTGAGGGAGCGCCGCACTGTCGGAGGGGCAGTACTGAGGGAGCGCCGCACTGTCGGAGGGACAGTACTGAGGGAGCGCTGCACTGTCGGAGGGCTAGTACTGAGGGAGCGCCGCACTGTCGGAGGGGCAGTACTGAGGGAGCGCTGCACTGTCGGAGGGGCAGTACTGAGGGAGCGCCGCACTGTCGGAGGGGCAGTACTGAGGGAGCGCCGCACTGTCGGAGGGGCATTACTGAGGGAGCGCCGCACTGTCGGAGGGGCAGGTACTGAGGGAGCGCCGCACTGTCGGAGGGGCATTACTGAGGGAGCGCCGCACTGTCGGAGGGGCAGGTACTGAGGGAGCGCTGCACTGTCAGAGGGGGCAGTACTGAGGGAGCGCCGCACTGTCGGGGCCCAGTACTGAGGGAGCGCCGCACTGTGGGAGGGGCAGTACTGAGGGAGCGCCGCACTGTCGGAGGGGCAGTACTGAGGGAGCGCCGCACTGTCGGAGGGGCGGTACTGAGGGAGCGCCGCACTGTCGGAGGGGCAGTACTGAGGGAGCGCCGCACTGTCGGAGGGGCGGTACTGAGGGAGCGCCGCACTGTCGGAGGGGCAGTACTGAGGGAGCGCCGCACTGTCGGAGGGGCAGTACTGAGGGAGCGCTGCACTGTCAGAGGGGCAGTACTGCGGGAGCGCCGCACTGGGGGCCCAGTACTGAGGGAGCGCCGCACTGTGGGAGGGGCAGTACTGAGGGAGCGCCGCACTGTCGGAGGGGCAGTACTGAGGGAGCGCCGCACTGTCGGAGGGGCAGTACTGAGGGAGCGCTGCACTGTCGGAGGGGCGGTACTGAGGGAGAGCCGCACTGTCGGAGGGGCAGTACTGAGGGAGCGCCGCACTGTCGGATGGGCGGTACTGAGGGAGCGCCGCACTGTCGGAGGGGCGGTACTGAGGGAGCGCCGCACTGTCGGAGGGGCAGTACTGAGGGAGCGCCGCACTGTCGGAGGGGCGGTACTGAGGAGCGCCGCACTGTCGGAGGGGCGGTACTGAGGGAGCGCTCCACTGTCGGAGGGGCATTACTGAGGGAGCGGCGCACTGTCGGAGGGGCAGTACTGAGGGAGCGGCGCACTGTCGGAGGGGCAGTACTGAGGGAGCGCCGCACTATCGGAGGGGCAGTACTGAGGGAGCGCCGCACTGTCGGAGGGGCAGTACTGAGGGAGCGCAGCACTGTCGGAGGGGCAGTACTGAGGGAGCGCCGCACTGTCGGAGGGGCGGTACTGAGGGAGCGCCGCACTGGGGCCCAGTACTGAGGGAGCGCCGCACTGTCGGAGGGGCAGTACTGAGGGAGCGCCGCACTGTCGGAGGGGCAGTACTGAGGGAGCGCCGCACTGTCGGAGGGGCAGTACTGAGGGAGCGCCGCACTGTCGGAGGGGCAGTACTGAGGGAGCGCCGCACTGTCGGAGGGGCAGTACTGAGGGAGCGCAGCACTGTCGGAGGGGCAGTACTGAGGGAGCGCCGCACTGTCGGAGGGGCGGTACTGAGGGAGCGCCGCACTGTCGGAGGGGCAGTACTGAGGGAGCGCTGCACTGTCAGAGGGGCAGTACTGAGGGAGCGCCGCACTGGGGCCCAGTACTGAGGGAGCGCCGCACTGTGGGAGGGGCAGTACTGAGGGAGCGCCGCACTGTCGGAGGGGCAGTACTGAGGGAGCGCCGCACTGTCGGAGGGGCGGTACTGAGGGAGCGCCGCACTGTCGGAGGGGCAGTACTGAGGGAGCGCCGCACTGTCGGAGGGGCGGTACTGAGGGAGCGCCGCACTGTCGGAGGGGCAGTACTGAGGGAGCGCCGCACTGTCGGAGGGGCAGTACTGAGGGAGCGCTGCACTGTCAGAGGGGCAGTACTGCGGGAGCGCCGCACTGGGGCCCAGTACTGAGGGAGCGCCGCACTGTGGGAGGGGCAGTACTGAGGGAGCGCCGCACTGTCGGAGGGGCAGTACTGAGGGAGCGCCGCACTGTCGGAGGGGCAGTACTGAGGGAGCGCTGCACTGTCGGAGGGGCGGTACTGAGGGAGAGCCGCACTGTCGGAGGGGCAGTACTGAGGGAGCGCCGCACTGTCGGATGGGCGGTACTGAGGGAGCGCCGCACTGTCGGAGGGGCGGTACTGAGGGAGCGCCGCACTGTCGGAGGGGCAGTACTGAGGGAGCGCCGCACTGTCGGAGGGGCGGTACTGAGAGAGCGCCGCACTGTCGGAGGGGCGGTACTGAGGGAGCGCCGCACTGTCGGATGGGCGGTACTGAGGGAGCGCCGCACTGTCGGAGGGGCGGTACTGAGGGAGTGCCGCACTGTCGGAGGGGCAGTACTGAGGGAGCGCCGCACTGTCGATGGACAAATATCTGAAGCAGTACTGCACGGGGATGGACTGTATAATACAGAGGAACAACTTCCCTGATGTGCAAGAGACCAATTCGGTTACCAAGGCCCAGATAAGATCCTTGGGTTTGCGTGGTGCTCGCCAACTTCAGCTAGGGCAGCAGGAAGGCTGCTACAATCGGCCCTTTTCTCCCTGATCTCGGGAGGACGGGAATAAAACGGTTCGCGAGCCAAGTGAACCCGGATGGAAAGTGCGTCGGTGCTGAGGTCGGGCGAGCCTGAGCCGCCTGCCTCCCCCCCTCATCCCAAACTCTGCTGCCCCGTGTCCTAACTCGCACCGAGTCCCGTTCACCCATCACCCCCTGTGCTCGCTGACCTACATCGGCTCCCGGTCCAGCAACACCTCCATTTTAAAATTCTCATCCTGGTGTTCAAATCCCTCCATGGCCTCCTCGCCCCCCTCCCTATCTCTGTAACCTCCTCCAGCCCCGCAACCCTCCCTATCTCTGTAACCTCCTCCAGCCCCTACAACCCTCCCTATCTCTGTAACCTCCTCCAGCCCCTACAACCCTCCCTATCTCTGTAACCTCCTCCAGCCCCACAACCCTCCCTATCTCTGTAACCTCCTCCAGCCCCACAACCCTCCCTATCTCTGTAACCTCCTCCAGCCCCTACAACCCTCCCTATCTCTGTAACCTCCTCCAGCCTCTACAACCCTCCCTATCTCTGTAACCTCCACCAGCCCTACAACCCTCCCTATCTCTGTAACCTCCTCCAGCCCCTACAACCCTCCCTATCTCTGTAACCTCCTCCAGCCCCTACACCCCTCCCTATCTCTGTAACCGCCTCCAGCCCCTACAACCCTCCCTATCTCTGTAACCTCCTCCAGCCCCAACAACCCTCCCTATCTCTGTAACCTCCTCCAGCCCCTACAGCCCTCCCTATCTCTGTAACCTCCTCCAGCCCCGCAACCCTCCCTATCTCTGTAACCTCCACCAGCCCCACAACCCTCCCTATCTCTGGAACCTCCTCCAGCCCCACAACCCTCCCTATCTCTGTAACCTCCACCAGCCCCACAACCCTCCCTATCTCTGTAACCTCCTCCAGCCCTACAACCCTCCCTATCTCTGTAACCTGCTCCAGCCCCTACAATCCTCCCTATGTCTGTAACCTCCTCCAGCCCTACAACCCTCCCTATCACTGTAACCTCCTCCAGCCCCACACCCCTCCCTATCACTGTAACCTCCTCCAGCCCCACAACCCTCCCTATCTCTGTAACCTCCTCCAGCCCTACAACCCTCCGAGATCTCTGCGCTCCTCCAATTCTGGCCTCTTGTCCATCCCCTGATTTCCATCGCTCCACCATTGGCGGCCGTGCCTTCAGCTGCCTGGGCCCTGAGCTCTGGAATTCCCTCCCTAAACCTCTCCGCCTCTCTCTCCTCCTTTAAGACGCTCCTTAAAACCGACCTCTTTGACCAAAGCTTTTGTTCACCTGTCCTAATATCTCATGTGGTTCGGTGTCAAATTGTGTCTGATTCACGCTCCTGTGAAGCGCCCTGGGACGTTTGAATATGTTAAAGGCGCTGTGTAAATACAGGTTGCTACGCTCAGCAAGACTTGCGTAGACTAGGCAAGCACGACGGGCGCCTGTGGAACTGCACACCTTGGCAAGGAGGGAGTAAACAGGACAGACCAAAAACAAATTAAATGAACAAAAAGTGTTTTAAATGCAGCGTGTCCCCCCGCCTTCCAGAGGGGGCTGGACCGGGTTCCTGACTGGGGCTGAGATCACATCATATAGAAGGCAAGAGTCTTCATAGATAAGACGTGGTCCGTGCGATCTCCTGGACTGGGTTTCGATCGCCTGAGGGGGTCGTAGAGGAATTTTCCAGCCTATTTCCCCTCCCCCCCCCCATTGGCCCTGGGTTTTTTCGCTTTTCCCTGGCAATCACATACGTCCCTATGTACAAGAGGACACAACCATCACCGCCACCAATGCCAGAAGTGATAGAAAGCAGATACAAGCGATGGTTTGAGGAGGGGGGGGGGGGGAAAGAGAGAGAATCACAGCATTGCACGACCAACAACAGTGCGTAAATCCAGAGCCTGGGAGAGAAGGAAACAGCAGCCTGGGAGTCCAGTTCTCTCTCACCGTCCTCAGATTAAAGAGAGTCTTATTATTTTACCCTTTCGGACCAAGCCCGACAGATTGCAACGACTGTTTTAGTTTTAACGTGCACCTCATCTTTCGAATGCCGCCACAGATCAACGCCAACGACCCCTCGATTTCCTGGTTCTCTCGTGGCCCAGTGAGGCCTTAGCTCAGGCCTCAGTACAGCCGAGGGCCGACTATATACATATTTTCTAACTCCATCAAACACCCTCTCAAATGTGAAGCCCACCCAAGCTTTCTCTTGTGGAGTTGTTTGGGCCAAGCGAGAATTTTAATTCCCCCCCCACCCTCCCCCTAAAACATTCCCCCCCCCCCTCCCCTCGCCAGTCTCTTGAGACACTTGTGTTTTGTTTGGACTCAGGTTAGTGGCAAGAAATCAGGTCCAGTGAAATATTCGGGGCTAGTCACTTGAAGCCACTGTGAGCGTAGGGAACACGGGCCTTGTTTTATGATGATAATTGGCTTGGACCTGTGACAGGATTCTTTCAGAAAGCCAACCTTTCTCTGCAATGTTCCACAAACACACACAAAACTCAATTTCTCTCCAGAGTTCAGGGAGTTCCGGTGACTCTGGCTGGCTGATTCATTCGTTCTCGTCAGCTTTCCAACTCTTGCTCGGTTTCAACTTCTCTGCCTGTTTAAACTTGTAGCTTTCTCGCTCTGTACTCCCCCCCCTGTTGTCGATCCTTTCTGTTCCCCCAATGCTTCCCCCCCCCCGCCCAATCGCCTCCTCCTCTCCCCGAAACGATCACCCCATCCACCTCTCGGCCGTGCTACTTTTGCTCATGTGGTATCATCGTTTCGTGCTCGGTTTCAGCCTCCAATCTTGGGATGATATTTTACGTTTACTGGATTCTGCCCTCATGGAGCCCCCAGTTTCAGACCCCTCGTTTTGCTTTCTGTCCCAAAGTAGGACATCACCCCCCTCTTTTACAAATCTCCAAAACTTTTCTTGCGTGCTGCCCCCACTGCCCGTCCCCCTTTTCATTCTTGCCCCAATCTCTTGGGGCAAGTTCCCCAATATTGAAACCCCTCTTTTCACCTGTTCTCAGGCACCCTATTTATTCATTACCGCAATTTCAGGCTAACTTTTCACCCAATACCCCCTCAGCTCCGTACCCCAATCTTGGACCCCCTTTTCACTGCACCTCATTCTCATACCCCCAATTTGCTCCTTTCCTCAAATCTTGGAGCCCATTTCCACTCAAAAACCCGCTAATCCCAAACCAGCTTTTACTCAGCACCCCCTCATTACTGTGACCCCCAATCTCAGCCCTCGGAGCCATGACCCCCCAATCTCAGCCCCGTGACCCCCAATCTCAGCCCCGTGACCTCCAATCTCAGCCCCGTGACCTCCAATCTCAGCCCTCGGAGCCGTGACCCCCAATCTCAGCCCCGTGACCTCCAATCTCAGCCCCGTGACCTCCAATCTCAGCCCTCGGAGCCGTGACCCCCAATCTCAGCCCCGTGACCCCCAATCTCAGCCCCGTGACCTCCAATCTCAGCCCCGTGACACTCAATCTCAGCCCTCGGAGCCGTGACCCCCAATCTCAGCCCCGTGACCCCCAATCTCAGCCCTGTGACCCCCAATCTCAGCCCACGTGCCCAATCCGTGACCCCAATCTCAGCCCACGTGCCCAATCTGTGACCCCCAATATCAGCCCTCGTGCCCAATCCGTGACCCCCAATATCAGCCCTCGTGCCCAATCCGTGACCCCAATCTCAGCCCTCGTGCCCAATCTGTGACCCCCAATCTCAGCCCTCGTGCCCAATCTGTGACCCCCAATATCAGCCCTCGTGCCCAATCCGTGACCCCCAATATCAGCCCTCGTGCCCAATCCGTGACCCCAATATCAGCCCTCGTGCCCAATCCGTGACCCCCAATCTCAGCCCTCGTGCCCAATCTGTGACCCCCAATATCAGCCCTCGTGCCCAATCTGTGACCCCCAATATCAGCCCTCGTGCCCAATCTGTGACCCCAAGATCAGCCCTCGTGCCCAATCCGTGACCCCAATCTCAGCCCTCGTGCCCAATCTGTGACCCCAATCTCAGCCCTCGTGCCCAATCTGTGACCCCCAATCTCAGCCCTCGTGCCCAATCTGTGACCCCAATCTCAGCCCTCGTGCCCAATCTGTGACCCCAATCTCAGCCCTCGTGCCCAATCCGTGACCCCCAATCTCAGCCCTCGTGCCCAATCCGTGACCCCCAATATCAGCCCTCGTGCCCAATCTGTGACCCCCAATCTCAGCCCACGTGCCCAATCTGTGACCCCAATCTCAGCCCTCGTGCCCAATCCGTGACCCCAATCTCAGCCCTCGTGCCCAATCCGTGACCCCCAATCTCAGCCCACGTGCCCAATCTGTGACCCCAATCTCAGCCCTCGTGCCCAATCTGTGACCCCAATCTCAGCCCTCGTGCCCAATCTGTGACCCCAATATCAGCCCTCGTGCCCAATCTGTGACCCCAAGATCAGCCCTCGTGCCCAATCCGTGACCCCAATCTCAGCCCTCGTGCCCAATCTGTGACCCCAATCTCAGCCCTCGTGCCCAATCTGTGACCCCAATCTCAGCCCTCGTGCCCAATCTGTGACCCCAATCTCAGCCCTCGTGCCCAATCTGTGACCCCAATCTCAGCCCTCGTGCCCAATCTGTGACCCCAATCTCAGCCCTCGTGCCCAATCTGTGACCCCAATCTCAGCCCTCGTGCCCAATCTGTGACCCCCAATATCAGCCCTCGTGCCCAATCTGTGACCCCAATATCAGCCCTCGTGCCCAATCTGTGACCCCAAGATCAGCCCTCGTGCCCAATCCGTGACCCCAAGATCAGCCCTCGTGCCCAATCTGTGACCCCAAGATCAGCCCTCGTGCCCAATCTGTGACCCCAAGATCAGCCCTCGTGCCCAATCTGTGACCCCAATCTCAGCCCTCGTGCCCAATCTGTGACCCCAATCTCAGCCCTCGTGCCCAATCTGTGACCCCAATCTCAGCCCTCGTGCCCAATCTGTGACCCCCAATATCAGCCCTCGTGCCCAATCCGTGACCCCCAATATCAGCCCTCGTGCCCAATCCGTGACCCCAAGATCAGCCCTCGTGCCCAATCTGTGACCCCAAGATCAGCCCTCGTGCCCAATCCGTGACCCCAATATCAGCCCTCGTGTCCAATCTGTGAACCCCAATATCAGCCCTCGTGTCCAATCTGTGAACCCAATTCCTTTTTGCTGCTCCACTTTCCTCCATCTCTGCTGCTGTTTTGAGTTTCCTTTTGCTGCTTTCACTTTGCATTCCGCCCAGTGTCCACCCACACACATTCTCCACCCCCCCCTCCCGCCACCCAACCCAATGCCCCCGGCCGCTCACTCACCTCCGACCCTGTACATGTTGGCCGCCATCTCCGCCCCGCTCGCACTCGGGCTCCGGGTGACTCTTCCTCAGCGCCTTGGCCTTTAAACCCAGCGGGCGGCCGGCCGGCCGGCTGCTCGCTCGCCGCCCCTCTGCTCTGACCCACCGCCGGGCGCCCCGCGGCGGGAGTGCAGCAGCGGCGCCGCGGGCCGCCGGCACAATGCGGACCGGGGAGAGAGAGAGAGAGAGAGAGTGAGAGAGAGCGGGAGAGTGAGCGCGGGCGGGCGGCTGGCTGACCCCGGGGGGGAAGAGAGCGCGCGCACCGGGCACCCGCTCCAGGCAAACCCAGAGCAGGAAGGGGGCTTTGCAAAGGGGAGGGAGGGATTTGGGATATCCCTTTGCAACTGGGGGGGGGGGTTAATAAAATGATGGTGAGTGCACGATCAGCGCCAGGGAGGAAAGAGGGGTTTGCGTAAGGCGGTGGGTTGGAGAAGGGGGGAAAAAAAAGAGGAGGAGGAAGAGAGAGAGAGAGAGGGAGGAAGAGTCGCCGGTGCAACGTGAAGCTAGGAGCGCGCGGCTAGGGATGGATGGATGGAACGTTGGCCCGGGGGGGATGGAATGGAACGTTGGCCCCGGGGGGGGATGGAACGTTGGCCCGGGGGGGATGGAATGGAACGTTGGCCCCGGGGGGGGATGGAATGGAACGTTGGCCCGGGGGGGAATGGAACGTTGGCCCGGGACCCCGGCGGGGGGGTGGGGGCTGAGCTAGGCGCCAATCCCCGCGCGCTCTCTCTCTCTCTCTCTGGCGGCGCCGGCCGCTCCCCGGCCCCGGGCCCGCAGATCCTGAGGTAAAGTTTCTGCCCCCTGCCGCCGCCGACCCGCTCTCCTCGGTCGGTCGGGCTGGAAGTCGCCTCTCGCTCCGAGTGAGTAAAATATTTTTTAGTATTTAACCGAATCCGCTCTCTCTCTCTCTCGCTCTGTGGCGCTTCGGGGGCCCCGGTTTACTTTTTTTTCTTCTCCTCCGGCCGGCGGCGTGTGCGAGTCTTTTTCTTTTCTTTTTCCTCCTTCTCTTCTTCCCCTCTCTCTCTCTCTTTTTCCGAATCTTCCTCACTCACTCTCTCTCCCCCCTCTAGTGACGTCACCCCGGTTCCGGCAAGCCGGCGCCCAAGGGGTTAAACCCCGGTCACCCCGGCAACCGCGCCGGCCCCGACCTTTCACCCCGCCTGCCCTGGCCCCGCCCTCCGCCGCGCTCTCCACTCTGGCCCCGCCCTCCGCCGCGCTCTCCACTCTGGCCCCGCCCTCCGCCGCGCTCTCCACTCTGGCCCCGCCCTCCGCCGCGCTCTCCACTCTGGCCCCGCCCCTTCCACGCTGGCCCCGCCCCTCGCGCACTCCACACTGACCCCGCCCACCGCCTGCCCTGGCCCCGCCCACCGCTCCACATTGACCCCGCCCCCTGAAATACACCCCGCCCCCTGAGGTACACCGCTCACCCTGAGGTAGCTGATTTACCCCCCTCCCACCAGCCTGGGGGGCATTTAGGGGAGGGGGCGCAAACAGCTTGGCCACAGTGGCCGGGACACCCGGGGGGAGCGGCAGTAACTCATCGGAGCAACCCCGGCCAATACCGGGGCTCAAAGGTGATTCAAGGTGTTTGGCAAAAGACCCAAAGGCGACATGAGGGAAAACTTTTTTCCACAGCGAGTGGTTGTGATCTGGAATGCGCTGCCTGAAAGGGCGGTGGAGGCAGATTCAATCGTGGCTTTCAAAAGAGAATTGTGCGAGTATCTGAAGGAAAATCATGTGCAGGGCTACGGGGAAAGGACGGGGGAGTGGGACTAGCTGAAGGGCTCTTGCAGAGAGCCGGCACGGGCTCGACGGGCCGAATGGCCTCCTTCTGTGCTGTAACCATTCTATAAGGACCACTCGTATAAAAGAAAGAAGATCTCCCATTTCTCCAGCGCCTTTCACCACCTCAGGACGTCCCAAAGCACTTCACAGCCAATGAAGTACTTTTTGAAGTGTGGTCACTGTTGTAATGTGGGAAACGCAGCAGCCAATTTGTGCACAGCAAGCTCCCACAAACAGCAACGTGATAATGACCAGATCATCTGTTTTAGTGATGTTGGTTGAGGGATAAATATTGGCCCCAGGAAGAACTCCCCCTGCTCTTCTTCCAATAGTGGCTGAGGGATCTTTTACATCCACCTGAGAGGGCAGACGGGGCCTCGGTTTAACGGCACTGCACTTGAATGTCAGCCTAGATTATGTGCTCAAGTCTCTAGAGTGGGACTTGAACCCACAACCTTCTGACTCAGAGGCGAGGGTGCTACTCACTGAGCCACAGCTGACGTATAGAAGATTAAGGGGTGATCTAATCGTGGTGTTTAAGATGATTAAAGATTCGATAGAGTAGATAGAGAGAAACTATTTCCTCTGGTGGGGGGAGTCCAGAACAAGAGGGCATCACCTTAAAATTAGAGCCAGGCCGTTCAGGGGTGATGTCAGGAAGCACTTCTTCACACAAAGGGGAGTGGAAATCGGGAACTCTCTCCCCCCAAAAAGCTGTTGAGGCTGGAGGGGGTCAACTGGAAATGTCAAAACTGAGATGGTTAGATTTTTGTTGGGTAAGGGTATTAAGGGTTACGGAACCAAGGAGTTAAGATACAGATCAGCCATGATCTGATTGGAGGAACAGGCTCGAGGGGCTGAATGGTCTCCTCCTGTTCCTGTGTAACAGGCTCGAGGGGCTGAATGGCCTCCTCCTGTTCCTGTGTAACAGGCTCGAGGGGGCTGAATGGCCTCCTCCTGTTCCTGTGTAACAGGTTCGAGGGGCTGAATGGGTCTCCTCCTGTTCCTGTGTAACAGGCTCGAGGGGCTGAATGGCCTGTTCCTGTGTAACAGGCTCGAGGGGCTGAATGGCCTCCTCCTGTTCCTGTGTAACAGGCTCGAGGGGCTGAATGGCCTCCTCCTGTTCCTGTGTAACAGGCTCGAGGGGCTGAATGGCCTCCTCCTGTTCCTGTGTAACAGGCTCGAGGGGGCTGAATGGCCTCCTCCTGTTCCTGTGTAACAGGCTCGAGGGGGCTGAATGGCCTCCTCCTGTTCCTGTGTAACAGGCTCGAGGGGGCTGAATGGCCTCCTCCTGTTCCTGTGTAACAGGCTCGAGGGGGCTGAATGGCCTCCTCCTGTTCCTGTGTAACAGGCTCGAGGGGGCTGAATGGCCTCCTCCTGTTCCTGTGTAACAGGCTCGAGGGGGCTGAATGGCCTCCTCCTGTTCCTGTGTAACAGGCTCGAGGGGGCTGAATGGCCTCCTCCTGTTCCTGTGTAACAGGCTCGAGGGGGCTGAATGGCCTCCTCCTGTTCCTGTGTAACAGGCTCGAGGGGCTGAATGGCCTCCTCCTGTTCCTGTGTAACAGGCTCGAGGGGGCTGAATGGCCTCCTCCTGCTCCAATGTCACTAACCTAATGGCCCCTGCTGTTAAATGCAGGTGTACGGATGACGGACGAGGACTGGATGTGGCTCAGCCAGGGTCAGATGGCTGACGGAAACTGGCTGCTACATCTCACGCCTGGAGATTGGGCACTTGGCCGAGGTACCGGAAAGAAGCCAGTGTTTGTGGAGCCTTGCTCCAGCTCTTCGACTCAGGGAGAGGGTTTGGCAAAAAACACACACACGCACAGGGAGGCACTTCAGTGCTTTGTGCCAGCGTACTGACCCTCCCTTCCAACTGTTGACCACAAAGGCTTTGCTTTACGAGCCCGTTGTCTGAAAATATTCCAATAACATGAGCAGCAAAAGTCCAGTTATTAATTTAGGAATTATGACATCTTTGGGCTTTAACAAGAAAGAATTTACATTTATATAGCATCTTTCACGACATCAGGATGTCCCAGAGCATTTTACAGTCAATGAAGGACTTTTTCTGAAGTGTGGCCACTGTTGTAATGTAGGAAACCCGGCAGCCAATTTGCGCACAGCAAGCTCCCACAAACAGCAATGTGATAATGACCAGATCATCTGTTTTTAGTGATGTTGATTGAGGGATAAATATTGGCCCCAGGACACCGGGGAGAACTCCCCTGCTCTTCTTCCAATAGTGGCTGTGGGATCTTTTACGTCCACCTGAGAGAGCAGACGGGGCCTCGGTTTAACATTTCATCCGAAAGACAGCACCTCCGACAGTGCAACGCTCCCTCAGTACTGCCCCTCCGACAGTGCAACGCTCCCTCAGTACTGCCCCTCCAACAGTGCAACGCTCCCTCAGTACCGCCCCTCCAACAGTGCGGCGCTCCCTCAGTACCGCCCCTCCAACAGTGCAGAGCTCCCTCAGTACAGCCCCTCCGACAGTGCGGCGCTCCCTCACTACCGCCCCTCCGACAGTGCGGCGCTCCCTCAGTACTGCCCCTCCGACAGTGCGGCGCTCCCTCAGTACTGCCCCTCCGACAGTGCGGTGCTCCCTCAGTACTGCCCCTCCGACAGTGCGGCGCTCCCTCAGTACCCGCCCCTCCGACAGTGCGGCGCTCCCTCAGTACCGCCCCTCCGACAGTGCGGCGCTCCCTCAGTACCGCCCCTCCGACAGTGCGGCGCTCCCTCAGTACCGCCCCTCCGACAGTGCAGCGCTCCCTCAGTACCGCCCCTCCGACAGTGCGGCGCTCCCTCAGTACTGTCCCTCCGACAGTGCGGCGCTCCCTCAGTACCGCCCCTCCGACAGTGCAGCGCTCCCCCTCAGTACCGCCCCTCCGACAGTGCGGCGCTCCCTCAGTACCGCCCCTCCGACAGTGCAGCGCTCCCCCTCAGTACCGCCCCTCCGACAGTGCGGCGCTCCCTCAGTACCGCCCCTCCGACAGTGCAGCGCTCCCCCTCAGTACCGCCCCTCCGACAGTGCGGCGCTCCCTCAGTACCGCCCCTCCGACAGTGCGGCGCTCCCTCAGTACTGCCCCTCCGACAGTGCGGTGCTGCCTCAGTACTGTCCCTTCGACAGTGCGGCGCTCCCTCAGTACCGCCCCACCCACAGTGCGGCGCTCCCTCAGTACTGCCCCTCCGACAGTGCGGTGCTCCCTCAGTACTGCCCCTCCGACAGTGCGGCGCTCCCTCAGTACCGCCCCACCCACAGTGCGGCGCTCCCTCAGTACCGCCCCTCCCACAGTGCGGCGCTCCATCAGTACCGCCCCTCCCACAGTGCGGCGCTCCCTCAGTACCGCCCCTCCGACAGTGCGGCGCTCCCTCAGGACTGCACTGGGAGTGTCGGCCTGGATTATGGGGCTCAAGTCTCTGGAGTGGGGCGCGAACCCACGACCTGCTGACTCAGGCCAGAGTGCGACCCACTGAGCCCCGGCGGACACCTTGTGCTGCGCTGCACCATGTTGTGGTCCAGGAGATGGTTCCTGCCACACGCTATGCTGACAGATTGAAAGTTTACCGAGCTTTGCCCTATTTCACATCGGTAGCAGAGGCCGCTTTTTAAAATCGAAGTTGCAGCCTTTGATTCTATCAGTCGCCACTTTGGACTCGGGTGTAAGACGGCAACTCTACCGGGAACTGGTTTTCATTTGAGGCGTTTCACAAATGAGTGGTTTTGTACTCGAGCGTTGTGTGTCACGGTGTTAGCTGCTTGTTCTCCGAGATTGGGGCAGCGCGGAGCCCAGGTGTGCAGCATCTGTGCACAGTGACTGAGCAAAGCACAAATTTAGACACCGTTTCACGCCTGTCGATTGCAACAAGTTTGTTCGTCTGGAACATCGCCGAGGCATAAGGGAGGGGCGCTTCCCCAAAGAAAACCAACTAGTGATTCCCCATTAGTCTGGTCCCCAGGGTACGGCTGACAAACACATGCGGCTGGAAGGAAAATACATTTTTAAGAACTTTCTGCCGAATGCTTCAGTGGTTTTAATGAGAGAGAGAGAGAGATCGGGAAGGTGCCCAGGTTGGATTTTGTGCTGAGTTCTGTTGATCTTGACTGGGCCTGGAGATCAATACGTTGAAACCCTGGGTTTCCAGGGGGGGGGGGGGGTTGGGGGGGTAGAGGAAAAAGACAGCCAGGGTTCCTGCTCTCGATCAGTACCCAGTGACTCTTCCTGCAGTTGTAGGTATGTCCACGTCAGGTCAGGCTTGGCTGTGAGTGGTCTGCTCTGTGGGTGAATCACCCGCCCAGGTGAATAACGGGTCACTCAGGCAAGGTGCCAGAAGGACCATGTCTCAACCAAGGAATCAACACCTTTGAGGAACGGAGGGTGGAAAATTGGCAAAGAGAGGCGGGGGGGGAAAGATATTTGAGTTGAGGTCCTGTCTGTGTTCTGTGCCCCTTCTTGCACATCTCCCAGTATCAGAGTGGCACTGACACAGGCTGAAGGAGCACGGTTCCTGACTCGGGTAGGGAAGTAACCTACCTGAGAGAGAGAGCACGCTTCTCACCCTCGCTACAGGAGAGAAAAATCAGCTTTCTGGTTCGACTCGGACTACAGGTCACCTTGTCGTTTCAAGTGGGAGATCCCACCGAATTCAGCATCTCTTTAATAATACGTCCGGATACCACGCTTAATGTCGTTTGGATGAGTCGCCCAGAGACCATTCACGGCGAGATTTGTTCTTCCCCAGTGAGGCTTGAAAGGGCTCATTAGAAAGCTGCTCCCGCGGCCGGCCCGCCCGCCTGTCTGTCGTTGTGTTTGTATAATAGGGTACGAACACAATAGACAGGATCCTGGTAGATTGGGTTTCCCTCCTTCCCTTCCCTCACTGCCACTCACAAATCAGATTAAAAATCTCTCAGAAAGGCACGGAGTGAAAATGTTTCTTAAAAAACAACCTTTTGTAGTTGATATCCAGAATCTGCGTTGCCAAACTTAACACCCACCCCCCACCCTTTGAATGAGTCAGTAAAGAACATTAAACACCCCTCTGAATATAAGAACATAAGAAATAGGAGCAGGAGTCGGTCATTCGGCCCCTCGAGCCTGCTCCGCCATTCAATAAGATCATGGCTGATCTGATCTTGGCCTCAACTCCACTTCCCTGCCCGCTCCCCATAACCCTCGACTCCCTTACCGTTCAAAAATCTGTCTCTCTCCACCTTAAATATATTCAATGACCCAGCCTCCACAGCTCTCTGGGGAAGAGAATTCCAAAGATTCACCACCCTCAGAGAGAAGAAATTCCTCCTCATTTCCGATTTAATAGATGCCACTTGTCCTGATTTGGATCAAATGGTTGGTTTTTAAAAAACGCATTCTTTCTGGGGCCGTGGGCATGGCGGCCAAGGCCAGCATTTATTGCCCATCCCCTCTCGTGTCTCGGAGAACCGCCTTCGTGAACAGTTTGACGCAACTTGAGTGTTTTGCTTGGCCGCTTCAGAGGGCAGTTGAAGAGTTGGTGTGTGTGGGGGACTGGAGTCTCACATCGGCCAGATAAGGACATGTAAGAAAGACTCGCATTTCTCCAGCGCCTTTCGTGACCCCAGGGACGTCCCAAAGCCCTTTACAACCAACATAGTATTTTTGATGTGGCGTCAGTGACCCAGTTGGGTTTTCACAACAATCCGACAGCTTCAGGGTCACTTTTACTGATCCCAGCTTTTTATTTCCAGATTTCTCAAACTGAATTCAATTTTCAAACTGCCCGCAGTGGGATTTGAACTCGCGCTCCCTGGATTATTAGTCCAGGCCGCTGGATTACTGGTCCAATAACAAACACTACACTACTGTACCCATGTATATATATATTATATAAAATAACAAGCATTGTTGTGTAAAACTGCAATGTGCATATTTTCACGCTGGTATTGCTTTTGTTGGCAGGGTCGAGTGGATGATCAGAAAGGTCTCTCCCACCGCCTCATATTGAGAAAATCTGGAGCAAAAGAACCAGAGGGGGAGATGAGGAGAATGTTTTTCCGCAGCGAGTTGTTGTGATCTGGAATACGCTGCCTGAAAGGGCGGTGGAAGCAGATTCAATAGTAACTTTCAAAAGGGGAATTGGATAAATAATTGAAAAGGAGAAATGTGCAGGGCTGTGGGGAAAGAGCAGGGGGGAGTGGGACTAATTGGAGAGCTCTTTCAAAGAGCCGGCACAGGCACAATGGGCCGAATGGCCTCCTCCTCTAAGATGCCATGATTTTAATTCCCAGGCTAAAAACCAGCATCCACATGACAGTGAATGGGTCTCATTAAATCCTGACGCACAGCCATTCGGGAACTTAAAACCCTGTAAGCTTCCCAATTTCTAGAACCAGGGGCCACAGCCTCAGGATAAAGGGTAGGCCATTCAGGACTGAGATGAGGAGAAATTTCTTCACTCAGAGGGTGGTGAATCTTTGGAATTCTCTACCCCAGAGGGCTGTGGGGGCTCAGTCGTTGAGTATATTCAAAACAGAGATCGATAGATTGTTTGGAAACTAAGAGAATCAAGGGATATGGGGATCGGGCAGAAAAGTGGAGTTAAGGTCGAAGATCAGCCATGATCCTATTGAACAGGCTCGAGGGGCCGAATGGCCTACTCCTGCCATTTCTTGTGTTCTTCCCTCCTCTCCCGAGGGAGCCTATTCTTGTTGGAGCTGCTTGCCTCACCCAAGTGTCCGTTCTTCACTGCGTGAGTGTTGGCAGGCTATTCAACCGTGAAGGGCTTCACAATTCAGCCCAATCCTGTCTTCAGACAAGAACCCTGGCTGATTTCTATCCCCCTCCTCCCCCACCCCCTCAAAACCAGTAATACGGGCAACACGGTGGCATAGTGGTTAGCACTGGTGCCTCACAGCGCCAGAGACCCGGGTTCGAATCTGACCTCGGGTGACTGTCTGTGTGGAGTTTGCACATTCTCCCCGTGTCTGCGTGGGTTTCCTCCGGGTGCTCCGGTTTCCTCCCACAGTCCAAAAATGTGCGGGTTAGGTTGATTTGGCTATGATAAATTGACCCTTAGTGTTAGGGGGGATTAAATATGTGGGGTTATGGGGATAGGATGGGATATGTTAGGGGGAATTAAATACGTGGGGTTACGGGGGTAGGGTGGGATATGTGTACTGTGGGGATTAAAGCAGGGCCAGGGTACTGGATTTGGATGATCAGCCATGATCGTATTGAATGGCGGAGCAGGCTCGACGGGCCGAATGGCCTACTCCTGCTCCTAGATTCTATGTTTCAACCCAGAGGCAGAGAGGCCAAGTGTTGGCATGTTGAGATCTACTACCAACACAGATCGGGGCTCAAACCTACGTTAAGTCAATTCTGGATATTAAATCCACACATTTGAAGGGGTACGCTACAAGACCTTATCCTAGAGAAAATTGCTATTGACTCCCAAAGGGGGAAAAAACCTAAAAACTTATCTTTTTCTCTAGAAAAGAGATAGCTGAGGGGTGACCAGATTGAGATCTTTAAGATTATGCCGGGGTTTTGATAGGGTAGACGTAGAGATGATGTTTCCACTTGTGGGGGAGACCAGAACTAGGGGCCATCAATATAAGATCGTCACTAATAAATCCAATAGGGAATTCAGGAGAAACTTCTTTACCCAGAGAGTGGGGAGAATGTGGAACTCGCTACCACAGGGAGTGGTTGAGGCGAAGAGCAGAGATGGATTTAAGGGGAAGCTGGATAAACACATGAGGGAGAAGGGAATAGAAGGATATGCTGATAGGGGGAGATGAAGAGGGGTGGGAGGAGGCTCGAGTGGAGCAGAAACACCGGCACGGACCAGTTGGGCCGAATGGCCTGTTTCGGTGCTGTAAATTTATGTAATTCTATGTAAAAATCAGCATGGGACAGCATCATGTTCCATCACTGAACCACAGATCACTCGATTACTGAAAACACTGGGCAGCGGAGGGGTCCGAGAGACAGTGGCCCAGGAACAGAATGGACGTGTGAGATCACGGTCAGAGTGCCTCACTGTGCCCTGGTACATTTGCACACCAACAAACAGAGCTGTGAATTGTGAAATTCAGGAACCAACAACAATCAATTAACCAGTTATATTATTTTTATGGGTCGATAGAGAGAAACTATTTCCTCTGGTGGGGGGAGTCCAGAACCTTAAAATTAGAGCCAGGCCGTTCAGGGGTGATGTCAGGAAGCACTTCTTCACACAAAGGACAGTGGAAATCTGGAAAACTCTCCCCCAAAAAGCTGTCGAGGCTGGGGGTCAATTGAAAATGTCAAGACTGAGATGGTTAGATTTTTGTTGGGTCAGGGTATTAAGGGTTACGGAACCAAGGCGGGTAGATGGAGTTACGGTACAGATCAGCCGTGATCTGATTGAATCGGGGAACAGGCTCGAGGGGCTGAATGGACTCCTCCTGTTCCTAATGTAACAGGCTCGAGGCGCTGAATGGCCTCCTCCTGTTCCTGTGTAACAGGCTCGAGGGGGCTGAATGAGCCTCCTCCTGTTCCTGTGTAACAGGCTCGAGTGGCTGAATGGCCTCCTCCTGTTCCTGTGTAACAGGCTCGAGGGGGCTGAATGGCCTCCTCCTGTTCCTGTGTAACAGGCTCGAGGGGCTGAATGGCCTCCTCCTGTTCCTGTGTAACAGGCTCGAGGGGGCTGAATGGGCCTCCTCCTGTTCCTGTGTAACAGGCTCGAGTGGCTGAATGGCCTCCTCCTGTTCCTGTGTAACAGGCTCGAGGGGCTGAATGGCCTCCTCCTGTTCCTGTGTAACAGGCTCGAGGGGCTGAATGGCCTCCTCCTGCTCCTGGAATAATAAAACAGTGGGTATATTTGTGCAGCTTTATAACTCAAGGATAAGCCAACGTGAATAACAAAAAAAAGAGATGACCAGCTCCCTTGTGCTGGTGAGCGTGTAAACAAAATGGAAATTGTTAAATTCAGGCTTTATTTCAAAGAAAAAAAATACATTTTCTGTACAGTTCAGAACTGTTTACAATCATCTAGTCTGTAACTAAGGCGCTTTGGTCCCTGTGATAACACTTGGCTCCGATTATTTATTTCCCATGTGTAAAAAAAAAAAAATCAAATCTTCCACGAACAAAACACAACATTTATAAAAGACTTGTGTGAGAATAACCATTTTTAAAAATGACATCCAGGAAAGTTAACAGACAGAGTTGCAGCGCACCGACTGCTGGAATGCAAGTACGGGTCCCACCCCCCCGACTCCCCACAGGGCTACCGATGGTCAGCGAGTCGGTGGAGTGAGGGTCAGGCTGGTCTCGCGCCCAGCTGTAGCACCCAGTGAGTGGCAGAGGACTCGGAGCAGGCTGCTTGCTCACCTGCCCACTTGCCCCCGGTTACTTCACAGACTTTAAAATGAAAACTACCGCAATAAACAAAATTTGCAAAAGATTTGGTGTTTTTTTTTGTTGCCTTAAGGGCGGATGACTTGGCTGCACCACGGGAGCTGCGTGCACACATCCCTCCCTCCGCCTATAGGGAAGCAGCTGACCGCTGCTCTGCCCTTGCTCATACAGGAGCCACACTCAACACGTTGGGGAGGGGGAAACAAACCTTCATGTCCCATCGCTGTGGCACCGCACTCTTAACACCCCACCTGGCTGCTTCACTTTTCTTTTTACAATGAGAGGTGCAAACATACGACACTCCCCCCTCCAACTCTGCAAAAGACAGCCATCCCATTCACCGCAGTACCCTTTTATATATCGAGCTCGCCGGGCACATAATCTAATCCTGCTTCACATCATTTTGGAATTTCACTGCCTCAGTCCGAGCCTCATCCCACAGATGCACGCTAAATCTTCAACTCCTCCTCGCATGAACAAAGACAGAATGATCCAAGGTCCCTTTCACCACCGGAGGTCCCTTCCCCAGCACTCCTACAATCCAACATTCACAAACCCACTAAACTTCAGCTTGCCCATTGTTTTTTTTAAAAAAAAGATTAAATCCAGCATCAGCATTACCCCTGCCGCCCCTCGCTGCTCAGTAACAGGGACATGACAAGGATGTAAAGAAGGGGGGAAGCGGAGAAACATGTTCAGCGTATTTACAGAGTCTCACGTCTCCCCTGGACAGGCCAGAATGGTCCTCGTCAAGAAACTCCTCACCTCAACTCGTATCTGCACAACCAGTGAACCGCTCAGCCCCATCACCCTTGACTTTCGGGGGCAAATAAAAGAGAGAGAGAGAGAGTCTGCCCGTTAAACCCTTCAAGCGTTGCTGCCTGGCGGGATGTCCAGTGAGGAGACGGAGGTGGATGAGATGGAAATGCTGCGTTCAAGGTTGTTCGTGACCCGCCACTGCATCACAGTTGTGTCCTTGCCTCCCGTCGAAATCAGGTGGGTGTCATTGTGCGTGAAACGCACGTTGGTCACGTGGCTGCCGTGTCCGCCGTACACGTGGCTGGGCGCCTACGGGCAAAGGAGAAGAAAGAGCGTCAGGAGTCTCCACGCATTCGGGAATTTTCCGGTACCAGGTTTGGGTGTACCTGGTAGAATAGCCATAGTAAGCTTTCATTAATATAAAATACATATCCAGGTATTAAAGATTGATTGTGCCGTGGTGGTAATGGCTGCACAAAGTTAGGCCTGGAGTGTAGGAGACATTACCTCATTAACTGTCCATGAGAAGAGGCAAGAAATACAATAAATCAGATAAAGACAAGTGATTAATCTGGTATGAATTACTGTGTTATGAATGTACTGGGAAGCGATAAGAAAGACAGACCATAACTGATACCCACAGATTCTCATTAGTGACTACAATGAACAAGAAACTGATGCTATTCCGCAGACTCGTTGAAGGGAGATTAACCAGACATAGGTAGGGAGAGACATATAAAAGATACAACACACTGGAGCTCCATGGGGGTCTTCTGATTACCCTTGCTGAGGCAGTCACGGTGACACACTTGCGATCTACTGAAGGAGTCCTTGGTGCGTGAGTATAACTGGTATCTATATCTCATATGCATTGCATGTAAGGGGTTGCATTATATTATCTCATTGACTTGATTTAATAAAGAGTATTAAATAGACGTTTCAATGTTTCCTAGTCCTTGAGCTTGTATTAGAAGTAAGGGATGCATGGCAATAGGGTAAAAGGCATATAGGACGATATTCTATATATACCCAACAAAACAGCTATGTCTGGAGACACTGGTCGATGGTGATGTCTCTGCCATCTCCAATTCCTTTGTTTTACGCCTTACACTGTGTCAACACCAGCCTTGGAGTAGACAAGTTGTGGTCTAAGTAAGTTTGAGACCATCCATTCAATTGCCTCTGCAGCTTCCTTGCTGTCCCCTTGCCCACCAAGCCAAGGCCCTTATCCTGTCCCTCCCTCTCACCCATCACCCCTCTGCCTGCTGACCTACATTGGCTCTCAGTCCCCCCAATGCCTCCAATTTAAAATTCTCATCCTCCTGTTCAAATCCCTCCATGGCCCCTGCCCCCCCCCCCCCCCCCACATCCCATCTCTGTAACCTCCTGGCCATTCAGGACTGAGATGAGAAGAAATTTCTTCACACAGAGGGTGGTGACTCTTTGGAATGCTCTACCCCAGAGGGCTGTGGAGGCTCAGTCGTTGGGTATATTCAAAACAGAAGTCGATAGATTTCTGCTAGTAAGGGCATCGAGTGATATGGCGGTAGGGCCGGTGAATGGAGTTGAGGCAGAAGATCAGCCAAGATCTCATTGAATGGCGGAGCAGGCTCGAATGGCCGACTCCTGCTCCTATTTCTTATGTTCTCCTCCAGCCCCACAACCTCCCTAGAACTCTCTGTTCCTCAGACTCTGGCATCCTGTGCATGCCTGCCTCCCTTCAGCCAACATTGGGCTGCCTAGGCCTAATGCTCAGGAGTTCCCTCCGACTCTCACTCCTTTAAACCCACCGATTTCACCACCCCATCTAATACCTCCTTTGGAGTGGTTTCTATTTATTTATGATCACAGCCGTGTGAAGCGCCGTGGGACATCTTTCTACATTAACAGGCGCTATATAAATGCAAGTCATTGTGGTTGAGTCACATTTTACTCCCCCACCCTCCTCTTATCGTGTAAAACGGTGACGTCCAAACTATGGGTCACTCGCAGCCCTGTCAATCCAGTCCGTGCAGCTCAGCAAACCGGGCAAGAGGCTGCAGTAACACCAAGTACCTCCTGGGGGCAGCGATAGGAACAACTGGCGAGCTCAGCAGTGCCCCCTGCAGGCGCAAAGGGATGACTGGGGAGCAGAAATAGAACCAACACCTCGACTAAATCTCCTCTTAACCTTCTCTGCTCCAAGGAGAACAACCCTGGCTTCTCCAGTCTAGAAATCCAATCGGGAATTCAGGAGAAACTTCTTTACCCAGAGAGTGGTGAGAATGTGGAACACACTACCACAGGGAGTGGTTGAGGCGAATAGCAGAGATGGATTTAAAGGGGAAGCCGGATAAACACCTGAGGGTGAAAGGAATAGAAGGATATGGTGATGGGGTGAGATGAAGAGAGGTGGGAGGAGGCTCGAGTGGAGCAGAAACACCGGCATGGATCAGTTGGGCCGAATGGCCTGTTTCTGTGCTGTATATCCGATGTAATAACTGAAGTCCCTCATCCCTGGGACCATTCTAGTGAATCTCCTCCGCACCCTCTCCATGGCCTTGACATCCTTCCTAAAGTGCGGTGCCCAGAATTGGACACAATACTCCAGCTGGGGCCTAACCAGTGATTTATAACGGTTTAGCGTAACTTCCTTGCCATTGTACTCTATGCCTCTGTTTATAAAGCCCTAGATGCCATGTGCCTTTTTAAAAAAAACAGCCTTAGCGACTATCACAGCGATCATTAAAGTGAAATAAAAACAAAATGCTGGGGACACTCAGCAGGTCAGACAGCATCTGTGGAGAGAGAGACAGAGTTAACGATTCAGCTCGATGACCTTTTGTCATTATAGTGAGTCTAGTCACAGAAAGAAAAGCAGTTTACAATGCTTCAATGCAGCCTTTTTATTCCCCCTCTCCTAAAGGATTCAGTCAGGTACAGTTCCAAAGGCCCTGGTCGCCCTCCGGTACCTTCAATACCCAGCGGCCACTCGATATGTGTGGGCCCAGACCCTCGGTGTCAGCAGCCTATTCGACTGTGGAAGGCATCAGAGTCCAGCCTGACCTCGGCACCAGATGTCCAGCAGGAGTCACTGGATCGAGAACAGAAAGCTGCTGTTCCTTACACAATTGTCGTGACCACTATCTCTGCCCTCGCTGGGATCAGCTCCACTCCGCACAGAGCCAGAGCTGTGGTTGCATCGTCCTGTTACAAAGCTGCTTTTGCTTAAACTATGGAATGGGTGGGGGGGGGGGGGGGG
>JASTWF010000075.1:174690-274809 GCA_030390025.1 Squalus acanthias | reverse complement strand
CCCTGCCCTCTCTCCCTGCCCTCTCTCTCCCTGCCCTCTCTCTCCCTGCCCTCTCTCTCCCTGCCCTCTCTCTCCCTGCCCTCTCTCTCCCTGCCCTCTCCCCCTCTCTCCCTGCCCTCTCCCTCTCTCTCCCTGCCCTCTCCCTCTCTCTCCCTGCCCTCTCCCTCACAGGATTGATAAAGAACAGTGATGTGGGGGAACAGTTTTCTTTGAGTGAGGTGACAAGGCCATTTACCCTGCACTAAGGCCCCTAACTGAGACACAGTTTGTGAAATCCTGCTTTTATCCTACTCTCCAATTAGGCCCCAAATAGCTCCAGCTGTTCTTGGTGAACCCAATCCCAGCACGTTACATAGATACATAGATACATAGAAGATAGGAGCAGGAGTAGGCCATCCGGCCCTTCGAGCCTGCTCCGCCATTTAATGAGATCATGGCTGATCCTTCAATTCAGTATCCCGTCCCCGCCTTCTCTCCGTAACCCTTAACCCCTTTTGCCTGTAGAAATATATCTAATTCCCTCTTAAATATATTTAATGAGCTGGCGTACACTGCCCTCTGTGGCAATGAGTTCCACAGGTTCACCACTCTCTGAGTGAAGAAATTCCCCCTCATTTCTGTCCTAAATGGTTTAGCCCTTATCCTTAAATTATGTCCTCTAGTTCTGTTCTCACCCGCCAAGGGAAACATTCCTTCTGCATCTAATCTGTCTAGACCTGTCAGAATTTTATACACTTCTATGAGGTCCCCTCTCAATCTTCTAAACTCCAGTGTGTACATCCCTAAACTACATAGTCTCTCCTCATAGGTCAATCCCGCCATTCCTGGTATCAGCCTGGTGAATCGCCGCTGCACCCCCTCCATGGCAAGAACATCTTTCCTCAGATGAGGCGACCAAAACTGTACACAGTACTCGAGGTGTGGTCTCACCAGTGCCCTGTACAGCTGCAGCAAGGTATCCCTGTTCCTGTATTCCAACCCTTTTGCTATGAAGGCCAGCATACCGTTTGCCTTCTTGACCGCCTGTTGCACCTGCATGCTCGCCTTCAGTGACTGGTGTACAAGAACACCCAGGTCTCTCTGTACTTCCCCCTCTCCCAATTTATTGCCATTTAAATAATAATTTGCCCTCCCGTTCCTGCACCCAAGGTGGATAACTTCGCACTTGTCCACATTATAGTGCATCTGCCATTTATCCGCCCAATCACCCAGTCTGTCCAAATCGCTCTGGAGCTTCCTGGTCTCCTCCTCTGAGCCCACCCCCCCTCCTAGTTTAGTGTCGTCTGCAAATTTGGAAATGCTGCATTCGACTCCCTGATCCAGGTCATTAATATAAATTGTGAACAGCTGGGGACCCAGGACAGATCCCTGTGGTACCCCACTTGTTACTGCCTGCCATTCAGAAAATGAGCCGTTTATTCCAACTCTCTGTTTTCTATCTGACAGCCAGTTCTCTATCCACGTCAATACTTTCCCCTTTATCCCATGAGCTTCAATTTTCCATGCTAATCTTTTATGTGGGACCTTATCGAAGGCCTTTTGGAAGTCCAGGTACACCACATCTACTGGCTCTCCCCCATCTATTTTACCAGTTACTCCCTCAAAAAATTCCAATAGATTAGTCAAGCACGATTTACCCTTTGTAAATCCATGTTGACTCTGTCCTATCCTGTCCCCATTTGCTAAGTGCTCGGCTATTTCATCCTTAATGATGGACTCCAGCATTTTGCCCACAACTGATGTAAGGCTTACAGGTCTGTAATTACCTGCTTTTTCCCTACCCCCCTTTTTGAATAGTGGGGTAACGTTAGCTACCCTCCAATCCATGGGCACTGTTCCCGAGTCTAATGAATTCTGAAAAATCATGCTTAGTGCATCCGCTATCTCTAGGGCCACCTCCTTCAGTACCCTAGGATGCATGTTATCAGGCCCTGGGGATTTGTCCGCCTTCAATCCCTTTAGCTTCCTTAACACCATATCCTTAGAGATATTGATTTGCGTCAGTTCCTCCTTTGCCAATGTCCCTATTTTTCCCGATATCCCAGGGAGGTTTTTTGTGTCTTCCTTCGTAAAGACTGACCCAAAGTATGCATTTAGTTGGTCTGCCATTTCCTTATTTCCCATTATATATTCCCCCGTATCTGACTGCAATGGACCAACTTTGGTTTTCACCAGTCTTTTCCTCTTGATATACTTATAAAAGCTTTTGGAGTTAGTTTTTATATTTTCCGCCAGCTTGCTTTCGTAAGCTATTTTGCCCTTCTTGATTAAGCCCTTTGCCCTCCTTTGCTCTATCTTAAACTGTTCCCAATCTTCCGCTCTGGCGCGTTTTTTGGCTATTTTATACGCCCTATCTTTGTTACCTCGGTGGTCCATCTCCCATTGCAACGTCCCTACACCTGCAAACAGCAACAGCGGGTCATCTCCCTCCCCTTACAGACCACTGCCCCACACTCCTTACTCGGACTCCGGAATTTACAGCCTCCCCACCTCCCCTTTCCAAACAGGAATCCATCCCCCGTTCCTCTTTGAAACCTTGGCACAGTTTCCTGCTCGACCACCCCCCTTCCCTCCAGTAATCTAGTCCGTGATTCCATCGCCCTCTTACTGAGAAAGATCTTGCACGCATTTCCTGCTTTCAAACGGTCTCTTGCCCTCAAATCGTGCGTTCTGACAAAAGTGGGGTTGCCAACCCCCCAGGATTGTCCTGGAGTCTCTAGGACACTGCTGCGAGCGAAACCCGGGAGATTTCATCGGGGCATTTAACACTTTCATTTATCAATGTAGAAATATTACAGATTGGGGGAAAAAGGCTGTTTGACTGTGAGTCAAGAATCACCAATGGGGTAACAGAGTCTGATCACTTTCCAATTGGTTGGGAAGACGTGGAATCACAAGGATGGACGTTTTGGTCGACCAATGGTGGGAGTGTGGGGGCGGAGCTCTGAGGATGGATGTATGGTCGACCAATGGTGGGAGTGTGGGGGCGGAGTTCCCCGAGGATGGACGCGTTGGTCGACCAATGGTGGGACTGTGGGGCGGAGCTCCCCAAGGATGGACGTATGGTCGACCAATGGTGGGAGTGTGGGGGCGGAGTTCCCCGAGGATGGACGTGTTGGTCGACCAATGGTGGGAGTGTGGGGGCGGAGCTCCGAGAATGGACGTGTTGGTTGACTAATGGTGGAGCTCCGAGAATGGACGTGTTGGTTGACCAATGGTGGGAGTGTGGGGGCGGAGCTCCCCAAGGATGGACATATGGTTGACCAATGGCGGGAGTGTGGGGAGGGCGGAGCTCCCCAAGGATGGACGTGTTGGTCAACCAATGGTGTGAGTGTGGGGGCGGAGCTCCAAGAATGGACATGTTGGTCGACCAATGGTGGGAGTGTGGGGGCGGAGCTCCCGAGGATGGACGTGTTGGTCGACCAATGGTGGGAGTGTGGGGGGCGGAGCTCCCCGAGGATGGACGTATGGTCGACCAATGGTGGGAGTGTGGGGGGCGGAGCTCCCAGAGGATGGACATGTTGGTCGACCAATGGTGGGAGTGTGGGGGCGGAGCTCCCCGAGGATGGACGTGTTGGTCGACCAATGGTGGGAGTGTGGGGGGCGGAGCTCCCCGAGGATGGACGTATGGTCGACCAATGGTGGGAGTGTGGGGGGCGGAGCTCCCCCGAGGATGGACGTGTTGGTCAACCAATGGCGAGAGCGGGGCGGTCACATGATGAAACCTCCAGTAATATGTCCAACCAGAGTTGGCAACCCTTGGCCAAAAGAACCTTCCTTGATTCAACTCTCCAAACCCATGAAAATCTGAAAGAGCTTCCCAAACCCCTGCACCCACTTCAGTTTCCTCCTCTCCAGAGCGTTCTTAAATTCAGAAAGCAACCTCATCCCCTCCCCTGCCTCCAACAAGTCCACTTCCTTCCTGTAATGCGGAGAGCAGAGCGGAACGCGCTGCTCACTGAAACCAGGTACAACTTCCACATCACGTAGACTCGCACGTCACCTCCCGAGCTGGATGAGTCAGCCCTGGCCCAGTGGGTAGCACTCTTGCCTCTGAGTCAGAAAGTCTTCAGATTTAAGATAATTGGCAAAAGAACCAGAGGGGAGATAACTGGAATTAATCTGGGTTTTTTTTTAAAACGCGGCGAGTTGTTGTGATCTGGAATGCGCTGCCTGAAAGGGCGGTGGAAGCAGATTCAATAACTTTCAAAAAGGGGAACTGGACAAATACTTGAAAAGGAGAAATTCGTAGGGCTATGGGGAGAGAGCAGGGGGGAGTGGGACTAATTGGAGAGCTCTTTCAAAGAGCTGGCACAGGCAGGATGGGCCGAATGGCCTCCTCCTGTGCTGGGTGATTCTATAGGCTTAGAATTTGAATAGACGGGGCTGGGGCGAGGGGGGGGTGGAATCCAGTACTGCTCTCAGCGCTGCTTTAGCCATATCTCCACAGCGACCCTTTGCTTCTCTCTCTCTATCAAGGGACAGTCACAATCTCTTCAGAAAGAGTTAGTTGCCCAGCACACCGACTGTGCCCAGCTTTGAAACTATTTAACGCACACGCACGCACTTCCCCCCCATCAAAGTTATATATTCCAAAATTCAAAATAAAACCTTTCCGAAGTTGAGACCTGGCAGAGTTCCTGGGCTATGATCAGGAGCCAGTCCACATTAAGACATCTTCAAGTGATTAAAGGAGGAATTTCAGAGCGATTGAACACAGCGAGGCCTGTCTACGGGACGGGGAGGGGGTGAGAGACAGCAGCACGACAGATGGGAGCCTGCGCTCTCGATTCAGGCCCCGGGCTCGACATCGTCAAGTGGTCAACTGACCGAGCTCAGCTTGACCACGCTGGACTTGTGAATCGGTGGAGGGGGTGGGCGTGCGTGCGTGGAGGTCAGAGTTGACGGAGAGCGTTGGCTTGTACTGGGAACCAAATGCAGAGGCAGGAAGCGGGAGAAATACTGCCCGAGTCTACTTGTGATGAGGCCGCGCAAGATCTTCGAGTCTCCCTGAACTGGCAGCGAAACTCTCCTTCCTCCAGCCCGGTTTCCCACCCTCCCTCTCTCTCTCTCTCTCTCTCGGCAGACCCAGCCAATGACAGGGTATCAAAGCCCGGGGACCATCTGGTGCGAATGGCCCACTGCCCCCAGACCCACGAGTTTAAGGATTTGGGAATAGATCACGATCAGTTCAATTTCAGAAGGGGATGCGGGGTTGGGCGGGGGGGGAGGGATTGGGAAAGAGAGTAACGAAAGCAACCAATTTTGTCAGATCGCCCGCCCATCCCAGGGATTCCTCCTGCACTCTCACTGCCCAGGCAGCACAAATCCTCCCAGCCATTCCGGATTCTGCATTAGACGTTAAACCTCTCAGGGTGGGTGTAAAAGATCCCACGGCCACTATTGGAAGAAGAGCAGGGGGAGTTCTCCCCGGTGTACTGGGGCCAATATTTATCCCTCAATCAACATCACTAAAACAGATGATCTGGTCATTACCACAGTGCTGTTTGTGGGAGCTTGCTGTGAGCAAATTGGCTGCCGTTTTTCCTACATTACAACAGTGACTACACTTCAAAAAGTATTTCATTGACTGTGAAGCGCTTTGGGACATCCTGAGGTGGTGAAAGGCGCTGGAGAAATGGGAGTCTGTCTTTCTTAATTACTTAAAAGTGACACCCCCCATGGCCCACTTGCCATCGATTGCGTGCAATGGACAGAGGCCCCAGGTTTGATCCCCAGTCCGTGCTGTCAGCCAACCTACAGCTGGCCTCAGTGCCCCTGTGGGTGTGGGGGGGGGGGGGGGGATGAATCAGCAGGGGTGTTCCTACTCCTGATCACTATCCGGTGATCCCAGCTGGAATGTGCACAGGGCTGGACGTCAAGCGACGACTCCCATGGACAGCTGTGGAACGGCAGCCCAACGAGAATTGCGAGGGTGTGTGTGTGCGCATGCGTATCTGTCTGTGTGCGCGCGCGTTGTGTGCGCATCTGTCTGTGTGCGCGCGCGCGTTGTGTGCATCTGCGTGTGCGCGCGTATGTGTTTGTCTCCGTGCGTGTGCGCGATGTGTGCATCTGCGTGTGTGTGTGCGCGCGTATGTGTTTGTCTGCGTGTGCATACGTGTGTGTGCGAGTGGAGATAGACACTGATGTTAAGAGCGATGCTGGTTTCTGAGCAGGCTGGTTTAAGGACACAGCTTGTCTATGTTGTAGACTGTGGGGAACGCTCGCTATTGATTTAAATGAGGCCGTTTCACTGGCTCTGGGTTAACTGGCCCAGTCCACTCGTACAGAAATTCTTACGAGGTGCACAGTGGTGTTGAATTATTCTGGTGTCTGGCATCTGTGCAGCACTCGCTGTAATTGGGTTTAAATGTTTAACGAGTGCCATCTGTCTGATATGTGCAGTGTGCTCTGTGTTCCAAACCCGCCGAACAATCCTGAGTAATAGTCTGAGCAGCACAGTATCGGAGGACAGTTACAGAGGATGCGGGGTGGGGGGGGGGGGGACGAGAGAAGGAACTCCCGCGCCTTTCACCACCTCAGGACGCCCCAAAGCGCATCACAACCAATGAAGTATTTTTGAAGTGTGGTCACTGTTGTAATGTCGGAAACGCGGCAGCCAATTTGCGCGCAGCAAGCTCCCACAAACTGCGATGTGATGATGACCAGATCATCTGCTTCTGCTGCCGAAACCCTCATCTGTGCCTTTGTTACCTCCAGACTCCAACGCTCTCCTGGCCGGCCTCCCACCTTCCATAAACTTGAGCTGATCCAAATCTCTGCCGCCCCGTATCCTAACTCGCACCGAGTCCATTCACCCGTCACCCCCCCTGTGATCTCTGACCGACATTGGCTCCCGGTCCGGCAACGCCTCCATTTTAAAAGTTCTAAAATCCCTCCTCGCCTCCTCCCTATCTCTGTAACCTCCTCCAGCCCCCTACAACCCTCCCTATCTCTGTAACCTCCTCCAGCCCTACAACCCTCCCTATCTCTGTAACCTACTCCAGCCCTACAACCCTCCCTATCTCTGTAACCTCCTCCAGCCCCTACAACCCTCCCTATCTCTGTAACCTCCTCCAGCCCCTACAACCCTCCCTATCTCTGTAACCTCCTCCAGCCCCCTACAACCCTACCTATCTCTGTAACCTCCTCCAGCCCCACAACCCTCCCTATCTCTGTAACCTCCTCCAGCCCCTACAACCCTCCCTATCTCTGTAACCTCCTCCAGCCCCTACAACCCTCCCTATCTCTGTAACCTCCTCCAGCCCCACAACCCTCCCTATCTCTGTAACCTCCTCCAGCCCCTACAACCCTCCCTATCTCTGTAACCTCCTCCAGCCCCTACAACCCTCCCTATCTCTGTAACCTCCTCCAGCCCCACAACCCTCCCTATCTCTGTAACCTCCTCCAGCCCCACAACCCTCCCTATCACTGTAACCTCCTCCAGCCCCTACAATCCTCCCTATCTCTGTAACCTCCTCCAGCCCTACAACCCTCCCTCTCTCTGTAACCTCCTCCAGCCCCTACAACCCTCCTTATTTCTGTAACCTCCTCCAGTCCCTACAACCCTCCCTATCTCTGTAACCTCCTCCAGCCCTACAACCCTCCCTATCTCTGTAACCTCCTCCAGCCCCTACAACCCTCCCTATCTCTGTAACCTTCTCCAGCCCCCTACAACCCTCCCAGATTTCTGTAACCTCCTCCAGCCCCACAACCCTCCCTATCTCTGTAACCTCCTCCAGCCCTACAACCCTCCCTATCTCTGTAACCTCCTCCAGCCCCGCAACCCTCCCTATCTCTGTAACCTCCTCCAGCCCCTACAACCCTCCCAGATCTCTGTAACCTCCTCCAGCCCTACAACCCCCCCAAGATCTCTGCGCCCCTCCAATCCTGGCCTCTTGCGCATCCCCTGATTTCCATTGCTCCACCATTGGCGGCCGTGCCTTCAGCCGCCTAGGCCCCGAGCTCTGGAATTCCCTCCCTAAACCGCTCCCACTCTCTCTCTCCTCCTTTAAGACGCTCCTTAAAACCGACCTCTTTGACCCAGCTTTTGGTCACCTGTCCGAATATCTCCTGATGTGG
This sequence comes from Squalus acanthias, assembly GCA_030390025.1. Taxonomy (NCBI): domain Eukaryota; kingdom Metazoa; phylum Chordata; class Chondrichthyes; order Squaliformes; family Squalidae; genus Squalus; species Squalus acanthias. The sequence continues at coordinate 266,727 of JASTWF010000075.1, read as the reverse complement.
CTCGATCTCAAATCTTTGTCTGATTTACGCTGCTGTGAAGCGCCTTGGGACGTTTTACTACGTTAAAGGTGCTGTAGAAATACAAATTGTTGTTGTTGATTGAGGGATAAATATTGGGCCCCAGGACACCGGGGAGAACTCCCCCTGCTCTTCTTCCAATAGTGGCCGTGGGATCTTTTACATCCACCCGAGAGGGCAGATGGGATGATGGGAATAGCCGAGTCTGGGGGTAACAAAGGCACGGCTGAGACAGTGGTGGAGGCGGGCGATGTTCCGGGGGTGGAAGTGGGCGAAGGAGGGAGTTTCACCCCAGGGACACAGCAGTGGGATCCAAGAATCAAGCAGAATCAGACCAAGTGGGCAGGGGCGGGGAGAGCGGCTGCAACTCTAAAATAGGGAAGGGAGAAAAATAGATCCCGTAAAAAGTGAAATGTTTAAGCGATGCTCGCAGTTCCTGGATCGAGATTGCCTCAAATTCCAGACAGTGTCGCTGGCTGCAGTCTCATTTCATCGGATGCAAGGTCGAAAAAATGGGGAACATAGGATCCCCAGAGTACTCCTGGCTGCACAGAGCTGGCAAAAGCAGCAGAGAGATTTTAGATCCTGGAATACAATGCTTTAGGAGAGAGAGAGAGAGAGAGAGAGAGAGAGAGACACAGAGAGAAAGAGCGCTCCCTCAGTACTGCCCCTCCGACAGTGCGGCGCTCCCTCAGTACTGCCCCTCCGACAGTGCGGCGCTCCCTCAGTACTGCCCCTCCGACAGTGCGGCGCTCCCTCAGTACTGCCCCTCCGACAGTGCGGCGCTCCCTCAGTACTGCCCCTCCGACAGTGCGGCGCTCCCTCAGTACTGCCCCTCTGACAGTGCGGCGCTCCCTCAGTACCGCCCCTCCGACAGTGCGGCGCTCCCTCAGTACTGGCCCTCCGACAGTGCAGCACTCCCTCAGTACCGCCCCTCCGACAGTGCAGCACTCCCTCAGTACCGCCCCTCCGACAGTGCGGCGCTCCCTCAGTACTGCCCCTCCGACAGTGCAGCACTCCCTCAGTACCGCCCCTCCGACAGTGCAGCACTCCCTCAGTACCGCCCCTCCGACAGTGCGGCGCTCCCTCAGTACCGCCCCTCCGACAGTGCGGCGCTCTCTCAGTACTGCCCCTCCGACAGTGCGGCGCTCCCTCAGTACTGCCCCTCCGACAGTGCAGCACTCCCTCAGTACCGCCCCTCCGACAGTGCGGCGCTCCCTCAGTACCGCCCCTCCGACAGTGCGGCGCTCTCTCAGTACTGCCCCTCCGACAGTGCGGCGCTCCCTCAGTACTGTCCCTCCGACAGTGCGGCGCTCCCTCAGTACTGTCCCTCCGACAGTGCGGTGCTCCCTCAGTACTGTCCCTCCGACAGTGCGGTGCTCCCTCAGTACCGCCCCTCCGACAGTGCGGCACTCCCTCAGTACTGCCCCTCCGACAGTGCGGCGCTCCCTCAGTACTGCCCCTCCGACAGTGCGGTGCTCCCTCAGTACCGCCCCTCCGACAGTGCGGTGCTCCCTCAGTACCGCCTCTCCGACAGTGCGGCGCTCCCTCAGTACCGCCCCCCGACAGTGCGGCACTCCCTCAGTACCGCCCCTCCGACAGTGCGGCGCTCCCTCAGTACCGCCCCTCCGACAGTGCGGCGCTCTCTCAGTACTGCCCCTCCGACAGTGCGGCGCTCCCTCAGTACTGTCCCTCCGACAGTGCAGCACTCCCTCAGTACCGCCCCTCCGACAGTGCAGCACTCCCTCAGTACCGCCCCTCCGACAGTGCGGCGCTCCCTCAGTACCGCCCCTCCGACAGTGCGGCGCTCTCTCAGTACTGCCCCTCCGACAGTGCGGCGCTCCCTCAGTACTGTCCCTCCGACAGTGCGGCGCTCCCTCAGTACTGTCCCTCCAACAGTGCGGTGCTCCCTCAGTACTGTCCCTCCGACAGTGCGGTGCTCCCTCAGTACCGCCCCTCCGACAGTGCGGCACTCCCTCAGTACTGCCCCTCCGACAGTGCGGCGCTCCCTCAGTACCGCCCCTCCGACAGTGCGGTGCTCCCTCAGTACCGCCCCCCGACAGTGCGGTGCTCCCTCAGTACCGCCCCTCCGACACTCCCTCAGTACTGCCCCTCCGACAGTGCGGCGCTCCCTCAGTACTGCCCCTCCGACAGTGCGGCGCTCCCTCAGTACCGCCCCTCCGACAGTGCGGCGCTCCCTCTGTACTACCCCTCCGACAGTGCGGCGCTCCCTCAGTACCGCCCCTCCGACAGTGCGGCACTCCCTCAGTACTGCCCCTCCCACAGTGCGGCGCTCCCTCAGTACTGCCCCTCCGACAGTGCGGCGCTCCCTCAGTACTGCCCCTCCCACAGTGCGGCGCTCCCTCAGTACCGCCCCTCCGACAGTGCGGTGCTCCCTCAGTACCGCCCCCCGACAGTGCGGTGCTCCCTCAGTACCGCCCCTCCGACAGTGCGGCACTCCCTCAGTACCGCCCCTCCGACAGTGCGGCGCTCCCTCAGTACTGCCCCTCCGACAGTGCGGTGCTCCCTCAGTACCGCCCCTCCGACAGTGCGGTGCTCCCTCAGTACCGCCCCTCCGACAGTGCGGCGCTCCCTCAGTACTGCCCCTCCGACAGTGCGGTGCTCCTTCAGTACCGCCCCGCCGACAGTGCGGCGCTCCCTCAGTACTGCCCCTCCGACAGTGCGGCGCTCCCTCAGTACCGCCCCTCCGACAGTGCGGCGCTCCCTCAGTACCGCCCCTCCGACAGTGCGGCGCTCCCTCTGTACCTACCCCTCCGACAGTGCGGCGCTCCCTCAGTACTGCCCCTCCGACAGTGCGCCGCTCCCTCAGTACTGCCCCTCCGACAGTGCGGCGCTCTCTCAGTACCGCCCCTCCGACAGTGCGGCGCTCCCTCTGTACTACCCCTCCGACAGTGCGGCGCTCCCTCAGTACTGCCCCTCCGACAGTGCGGCGCTCCCTCAGTACCGCCCCTCCGACAGTGCGGCGCTCCCTCAGTACCGCCCCTCCGACAGTGCGGCGCTCCCTCTGTACTGCCCCTCCGACAGTGCGGCGCTCCCTCAGTACTGCCCCTCCGACAGTGCGGTGCTCCTTCAGTACCGCCCCGCCGACAGTGCGGCGCTCCCTCAGTACTGCCCCTCCGACAGTGCGGCGCTCCCTCAGTACCGCCCCTCCGACAGTGCGGCGCTCCCTCAGTACCGCCCCTCCGACAGTGCGGCGCTCCCTCTGTACTACCCCTCCGACAGTGCGGCGCTCCCTCAGTACTGCCCCTCCGACAGTGCGGCGCTCCCTCAGTACCGCCCCTCCGACAGTGCGGCGCTCCCTCAGTACTGCCCCTCCGACAGTGCGGCGCTCCCTCAGTACTGCCCCTCCGACAGTGCGGCGCTCCCTCAGTACCGCCCCTCCGACAGTGCGGCGCTCCCTCTGTACTGCCCCTCCGACAGTGCGGCGCTCCCTCAGTACCGCCCCTCCGACAGTGCGGCGCTCCCTCAGTACTGCCCCTCCCACAGTGCGGCGCTCCCTCAGTACTGCCCCTCCGACAGTGCGGCGCTCCCTCAGTACTGCACCGGGAGTGTGGGCCTGGATATTTTGCTCTCGTCTCTCGTCTCTGGAGTGGGGCTCGAACCTACAACCTTCTGACTCTGAGGTGAGAGAGAGCGACTCATCGTACACTTTTATTTTTTTTTCCTCTCCTCGCTCTGACCTTTTGCACCTGCTCTAACTGCCTGGGCCTGACATCTGCTGTTACTGTGTTTAGAAATTGGAACATCACTTTCAATTTCCTGTTTTTAAAGGAGCGGTGTTTGCCGATCAGCGAGCCTCGTCCGATCGCCTGCAGAGCGAGCAGCGCCAAAAATACACCGGCCGCCAATTCTCCCCACATCGATTGCGCCACAATTCTGCAAGTGACGTCCGACACTCTCTACATCCTCCCTTATTACCCAGCTTCGGGCTTTTGTTCAGACAGAACCCTGACCTTACACAGAATTACACAGAAACAAGCCATTCGGCCCCACTGCTCCGTGCCGGTGTTTCTGCTCCACACGAGCCTCCTCCCACCCCTCTTCATCTCACCCCATCAACATATCCTTCTATTCCTTTCTCCCTCATGTGTTTATCCAGCTTCCCCTTAAATGCTTCTCTGCTATTCGCCTCAACCACTCCCTGTGGTAGCGAGTTCCACATTCTCCCCACTCTCTGGGTAAAGGAGTTTCTGCAGAATTCCCTATTGGATTTATTAGTGACGATCTTATATTGATGGCCCCTAGTTCTGGTCTCCCCCACAAGTGGAAACATCTTCAGAAAGGAAAGACTCCAGCTGTCAGACGGAGCCTTGGAGGGGCGAAAGACAAGTGGTACGAGGCGAATCTTTGCAACTCACACACGGCTCACAAGGTCAAATTCCGCACGCCACCAGGGCCGCTCACAGACCCTCGTGTCTTGACCCTCTTGTGCCCCCTAACTTGACCAGGGGTTCCTGTTCCGGTCACCTCAATGCTGGAAAGGGAAGACGTGTGGAGATCGGGCGGGGCAGCGATGCTTCCCTTGGTTAAACAGCCTACAGACAAGCATTGTCCGCCTGAGGCAGGCGCTGAGAGGGAAGTCTGTGCCCGAGGGACCCGACGCCAGTTAGAGACCTGGCACTCAGGACACACGGGATAATGTCCGGTACTGGTCAGTGCATCCTCCAGGTCACGTTAGGTCAACACATCAGATTGTACAACTCCCACATCCTCTCTTACTCACCACGACAGTATCTACCCCCCTCACCAAAATCAAACCTCCCCAGCTGGTTAAATCTACCCCAAGCCCCCCCCCAAAATTAGGCCTAATCCAACGGTAGCAAAGTGGTAATATCACTGAGCTAGTAATCCAGAGAGCTAGACTAATGAACCGGAGTCGAGAGTTCAAATCCCACCACGGCAGCTAATTAAATAAATCTGGAATGAAAAGCTAGTGTCAGTAATGGTAACCATGAAACTATCGGATTGTCGTAAAAACCCATCAGGTTCACTGATGTCCTTTAGGCAACAGCACACCCAGCCCAGTCAACCCTGCAAAGTCCTCCTCACCAACATCTGGGGACTTGTGCCAAAATTGGGAGAGCAGGGGACTGACATAGTCATACTCACAGAATCATACCTTTCAGCCAATGTCCCGAACTCCTCCATCACCATCCCTGGGTATGTCCTGTCCCACCAGGGAACAGTCGGGAAGGAGTGGCCCTGGGAGTCCTCAAAATTGACTCTGGACCCCATGACGTCTCATGGCTTCGGGTCAAGCATGGGCAAGGAAACCTCCTGCTGATTACCACCTACCGCCCTCCCTCAGCTGATGAATCAGTTCTCCTCCATGTTGAACACCACTTGGAAGAAGCACTGAGGGTAGCAAGGGCACAGAATGTACTCTGGGTGGGGGACTTCAATGTCCATCACCTAGAGTGGCTCAGTAGCACAACTACTGACCGAGCTGGCAGAGTCCTGAAGGACATAGCTGCCAGACTGGGCCTGCGACAGGTGGTGAGAGAACCAACACGAGGGAAAAACCTACTTGACCTCATCCTCACCAATCTACCTGTCGCAGATGCATCTGTCCATGACAGTATTTGAAGCTATGACCACCGCACAGTCCTTGTGGAGACGAAGTCCCGTCTTCACACTGAGGACACCCTCCATCGTGTTGTGTGGCACTACCACCGTGCTAAATGGGATAGAATCAGAACAGATCTATCAGCTCAAAACTGGGCATCCATGAGGCACTGTGGGCCATCAGCAGCAGCAGAATTGTATTCCACCACAATCTGTAACCTCATGGCCCGGCATATCCCTCACTCTATCATCACCATCAAGCCAGGGGACCAACCCTGGTTCAATGAGGAGTGTAGAAGAGCATGCCAGGAGCAGCACCAGGCGTACCTAAAAATGAGGTGCCAACCTGGGGAAGCTGCAACACAGGACTACATGCATGCTAAAAAGCAGAAGCAGCATGCTATAGACAGGGCTAAGCGATCCCACAATCAACAGATCAGATCAAACCTCTGCAGTCCTGCCACATCCAGTCGTGAATGGTGGTGGACCATTAAACAACTAACAGGAGGAGGAGGCTCCATGAATATCCCCATCCTCAATGATGGTGGAGCCCAGCACGCGAGTGCAAAAGACAAGGCTGAAGCGTTTGCAACCATCTTCAGCCAGAAGTGCCAAGTGGATGATCCATATCGGCCTCCTCCTGAGGTCTCCACCACCACAGAAGCCAGTCTTCAGCCAATTCGATTCACTCCACGTGATATCAAGAAACGGCTGAGCACACTGGATACAGCAAAGGCTATGGGCCCCGACAACATCCCGGCTGTAGTGCTGAAGACTTGTGCTCCAGAACTAGCCGCGCCTCTAGCCAAGCTGTTCCAGTACAGCTACAACACTGGCATCTACCCGACAATGTGGAAAACTGCCCAGGTATGTCCTGTCCACAAAAAGCAGGACAAATCCAACCCGGCCAATTACAGCCCCATCAATCTACTCTCAATCGTAAGCAAAGTGGCACTTACTCACCAATAACCTGCTCACTGTTGCCCAGTATGGGTGCCGCCAGGACCACTCAGCTCCCGACCTCATTACAGCCTTGGTCCAAACAAGGACAAAGGAGCTGAATTCCAGAGGTGAGGTGAGAGTGACTGCCCTTGACATCAAGGCAGCATTTGACCGAGTGTGGCATCAAGAAGTCCGAGTAAAACTGAAGTCAACGGGAATCGGGGGGAAAACTCTCCACTGGCTGGAGTCATACCGAGCACAAAGGAAAATGGTTGTGGTGGTTGATGGTCAATTATCACAGCCCCAGGACATCGCTGCAGGAGTTCCTCAGGGCAGTGTCCTAGGTCCAACCATCTTCAGCTGCTTCATCAATGACCTTCCCTCCAATATAAGCTCAGAAATGGGGATGTTCGGTGATGACTGCACAATGTTCAGTGCCATTCACAACTCCTCAGATTATGAAGCAGTCCATGCCCGCATGCAACAAGACCTGGACAAAGTTGAGGCTTGGGCAGGTAAGTGGCAGGTAACATTCATGCCACACAAGTGCCAGGCAATGACTATCTCCAACAAGCGAGAGTCTAACCACCGCCCCATGACATTCAACGGCATTACCATCGCCGAATCCCCCACCATCAACATCCTGGGGGTCACCATTGACCAGAAACTTAACTGGACCAGCCACATAAATACTGTGGCAACAAGAGCAGGTCAGAGGCTGGGTATTCTGCGGTGAGTGTCTCACCTCCTGACCCCGCAAAGCCTTTCTACCATCTACAAGGCACAAGTAAGGAGTGTGATGGAATACTCTCCACTTGCCTGGATGAGTGCAGCTCCAACAACACTCAAGAAGCTCGACACCATCCAGGACAAAGCAGCCTGCTCGATTGGCACCCCATCCACCACCTTAAACATTCATTCCCTCCACCACCGGCGCACCGTGTCTGCAGTGTGTACCATCTACAAGATGCACTGCAGCAACTCGCCAAGGCTTCTTCGACAGCACCTCCCAAACCCGCGACCTCTTCCACCTAGAAAGACAAGGGCAGCAGGCACATGGGAACACCACCACCTCCAAGTTCCCCTCCAAGTCACACACCATCCTGACTTAGAAGTATATCGGCCGATCTTTCATCGTCGCAGGGTGAAAATCCTGGAACTCCCTCCCTAACAGCACTGTGGGAGCACCTTCACCACACGGACTGCAGCGGTTCAAGAAGGCGGCTCACCACCACCTTCTCAAGGGCAATTAGGGATGGGCAATAAATGCTGGCCTTGCCAGCGACGCCCACATCCCATAAAAAAAACTTTAAAAAAAACCTGCGACAATGGTAACACAACACCATCTTAGCCATCACAGGTTACTCAACAACAACAACTTGTATTTATATAGCGCCTTTAAAGTAGTAAAACGTCCAAAGGCGCTTCACAGGAGCGATTATCAGACAAAATTTGACACCGAGCCACATAAGGAGATATTAGGACAGGCGACCAAAAGCTTGGTCAATGAGGTCGGTTTTAAGGAGCGTCTTAAAGGAGGAGAGAGAGGCGGAGAGGTTTAGGGAGGGAATTCCAGAGCTCGGGGCCCAGGCAGCTGAAGGCACGGCCGCCAATGGTGGAGCGATGGAAATCGGGGGATGCGCAAGAGGCCAGAATTGGAGGAGTGCAGAGATCTGGGAGGGTTGTAGGGCTGGAGGAGGTTACAGAGATAGGGAGGGGGCGAGGAGGCCATGGAGGGAGTGAAACACCAGGATGAGAATTTTAAAATCGAGGCGTTGCCGGACCGGGAGCCAATGTAGGTCAGCGAGCACAGGGGGTGATGGGTGAACGGGACTCGGTGCGAGTAAGGACACGGGGCAGCAGAGATTGGGATGAGCTCAAGTTTATGGAGCAAACTCTCAGTTACAATGAGGATGCCCGTCAGCCCCTCATAGCCTCGGATGAACAGATAATCAACACAACTGTTGCACCGAACATGAACCAGGTACACAGACAGCCCTCCGGGTTAGATTGAGAAACACAAATGATGTGTGAAGCGCAGGCAATTTACACTAAATCAACATATCCAACTGCATGCCGGCATGAAATATTCCACGGGCCAACACATGACACGCTGGAATTCCACCTTGAAGACAAATCAATACCTTCAGCCTCACGCTTGTTTACTCCAGAGTGGGCAGAGAAGTTTGAGAAAGAAAGACTCGCATTTCTCCATTGCCTTTCATAACCTCAGGATGTCCCACAGCGCTTCACAGCCAATGAAGTACTTTTTTTTTGAAGTGTGGTCAAAGTTGTAATGTGGGAAACGCAGAAGCTAATTTGTGCACAGCAAGCTCCCACAAACAGCAACGTGATAATGACCAGATAATCTTTTTTAGTGATGTTGATTGAGGGATAAATATTAGCCCAGGACACCGGGGAGAATTCCCCTGCTCTTCTTCCAATAGTGGCTGTGGGATCTTTTACATCCACCGGAGAGGGAAGACGGGGCCGCAGTTTAACGTCTCATCTGAAAGACGGCACCTCCGACAGTGCGGCGCTCCCTCTGTACCGCCCCTCCGACAGTGCGGGACTCCCTCAGTACTGCCCCTCCGACAGTGTGGCGCTCCCTCAGTACTGCCCCTCCGACAGTGCGGCGCTCCCTCAGTACTGCCCCTCCGACAGTGCGGCGCTCCCTCAGTGCCGCCCCTCCGACAGTGCGGCGCTCCCTCAGTACTGCCCCTCCGAAAGTGTGGCGCTCCCTCAGTACTGCCCCTCCGACAGTGCGGCGCTCCCTCAGTACAGCCCCTACGAAAGTGCGGCGCTCCCTCAGTGCCGCCCCTCCGACAGTGCGGCGCTCCCTCAGTACCGCCCCTCCGACAGTGCGGCGCTCCCTCAGTACTGCCCCTCCGACAGTGCGGCGCTCCCTCAGTACCGCCCCTCCGACAGTGCGGCGCTCCCTCAGTACCGCCCCTCCGACAGTGCGGCGCTCCCTCAGTACCGCCCCTCCGACAGTGCGCCGCTCCCTCAGTACCGCCCCTCCGACAGTGCGCCGCTCCCTCAGTACTGCCCCTCCGACAGTGCGGCGCTCCCTCAGTACTGCATTGAAGAGTCGGCCTGGATTATGGGAGCAAGTCTCTGGAGTGGGGCTCGAACCCACAACCCTTCTGACTCAGAGAGGAGAGAGTGATACCCACTGAACCAGGGCTGACCCCCCAAACACTGACAGCCGGGGGGGAAGAGGCCAAGACTGACAGTGAAACAGAATTAGGACGGATCCGCTGGATAAGATTCCAGCTTCACTCTAATTCAGTGCAATTGCTTAATTCACTTTATTATTTTTTTAAAAATCTTGGCCTGACCCACCCATCACAATAAACCGATCGGGCACTTCCTCCTTTCCAGTTTAACATTACCAAGAAAAGGGTTTAACAGCACAGAGTGTGGGTGAAAGCAAACAAGTCTAATTCTGAAAAGCGAGAGGAGAGGAGAGAACTGAACTGCAGCACGATCGGAAATGCAAAAGATTGCAATCAACGCAAATCACGATGCTTTCACATTCGCTTGCTGGTCTGGTCTGGTCTGAGCAGCCCTCCCTTTCCCCGCACAAGGAGGGAGAGAAAAAGTTTCTCCAAACTTTCTAAACTCACCCAAACTGTTTGCTGCGAAGCCGTCCATCCCGGGGCTGGGGGTCCGGAGGTTGGAGACTCTGTCGCTGGCAGCCAGGGGTCGGTGCCCGTCAACATTTGCACCTTTGGGACCCGGGGGCACAGGAAGATCCCGGTGAAACTGATCAAAGGCACCGCGCCGCCGCCCAATCAGCGCCACGGCCCCGGGGCCATGTGACGGAGCTAGCGGCAAAGGTTCAGCAAAGAAAACAAGAGACCAGGATGAGAGAGAGAGAATCGTCTCCAAACTTCACAGCGATGGAGACAGAGGCGGAGGAAGCACCGCCTCTCAGTGTCGACTGGTTTAAAGTGACATTCCACCTCCTCACTTTGCATGTTGCTCCTTCCACCTTTGCTCAATGGTGTCAACCTTTGCTGTGTTGATTGCTCTGAGGAACAAGGTCCTGGGTTCACACTCCACACATTTGAGCCCCATAATCTAGGCTGACAACTCCCCCGGTGCCAGTACTGAGGGAGCGCCGCGCTGTCGGAGGGGCTGTACTGAGGGAGCGCCGCGCTGTCGGAGGGGTGGTACTGAGGGAGCGCCGCACTGTCGGAGGGGCAGTACTGAGGGAGCGCCGCGCTGTCGGAGGGGCTGTACTGAGGGAGCGCCGCGCTGTCAGAGGGGCTGTACTGAGGGAGCGGCACGCTGTCGGAGGGGCGGTACTGAGGGAGCGCCGCGCTGTCGGAGGGGCTGTACTGAAGGAGCGCCGCGCTGTCGGAGGGGCGGTACTGAGGGAGCGGCGCGCTGTCGGAGGGGCGGTACTGAGGGAGCGCCGCGCTGTCGGAGGGGCGGTACTGAGGGAGCGCCGTGCTGTCGGAGGGGCGGTACTGAGGGAGTGCCGCGCTGTCGGAGGGGCGGTACTGAGGGAGCGCCGCGCTGTCGGAGGGGCGGTACTGAGGGAGCGCCGCGCTGTTGGAGGGGCAGTACTGAGGGAGTGCCGCGCTGTTGGAGGGGCGGTACTGAGGGAGCGCCGCACCATCGGAGGGGCGGTACTGAGGGAGCGCCGCGCTGTCGGAGGGGCAGTACTGAGGGAGCGCCGCACTGTCGGAGGGGGGGTACTGAGGGAGCGCCGCACTGTCGGAGGGGCGGTACTGAGGGAGTGCTGCACTGTCGGAGGGGCAGTACTGAGGGAGCGCCGCGCTGTCGGAGGGGCGGTACTGAGGGAGCGCCGCGCTGTCGGAGGGGCGGTACTGAGGGAGCGCCGCACTGTCGGAGGGGCAGTACTGAGGGAGCGCCGCACTGTCGGAGGGGCAGTACTGAGGGAGCGCCGCACTGTCAGAGGGGCGGTACTGAGGGAGCGCCGCACTGTCGGAGGGGCAGTACTGAGGGAGCGCCGCGCTGTCGGAGGGGCTGTACTGAAGGAGCGCCGCGCTGTCGGAGGGGCGGTACTGAGGGAGCGGCGCGCTGTCGGAGGGGCGGTACTGAGGGAGCGCCGCGCTGTCGGAGGGGTGGTACTGAGGGAGCGCCGCACTGTCGGAGGGGCAGTACTGAGGGAGCGCCGCGCTGTCGGAGGGGCTGTACTGAGGGAGCGCCGCGCTGTCAGAGGGGCTGTACTGAGGGAGCGGCACGCTGTCGGAGGGGCGGTACTGAGGGAGCGCCGCGCTGTCGGAGGGGCTGTACTGAAGGAGCGCCGCGCTGTCGGAGGGGCGGTACTGAGGGAGCGGCGCGCTGTCGGAGGGGCGGTACTGAGGGAGCGCCGCGCTGTCGGAGGGGCGGTACTGAGGGAGCGCCGTGCTGTCGGAGGGGCGGTACTGAGGGAGTGCCGCGCTGTCGGAGGGGCGGTACTGAGGGAGCGCCGCGCTGTCGGAGGGGCGGTACTGAGGGAGCGCCGCGCTGTTGGAGGGGCGGTACTGAGGGAGCGCCGCGCTGTCGGAGGGGCAGTACTGAGGGAGCGCCGCGCTGTCGGAGGGGGGGTACTGAGGGAGCGCCGCACTGTCGGAGGGGCGGTACTGAGGGAGTGCTGCACTGTCGGAGGGGCAGTACTGAGGGAGCGCCGCGCTGTCGGAGGGGCGGTACTGAGGGAGCGCCGCACTGTCGGAGGGGCAGTACTGAGGGAGCGCCGCACTGTCGGAGGGGCAGTACTGAGGGAGCGCCGCACTGTCAGAGGGGCGGTACTGAGGGAGCGCCGCACTGTCGGAGGGGCAGTACTGAGGGAGCGCCGCGCTGTCGGAGGGGCTGTACTGAAGGAGCGCCGCGCTGTCGGAGGGGCGGTACTGAGGGAGCGGCGCGCTGTCGGAGGGGCGGTACTGAGGGAGCGCCGCGCTGTCGGAGGGGCGGTACTGAGGGAGCGCCGCGCTGTCGGAGGGGCGGTACTGAGGGAGCGCCGCGCTGTCGGAGGGGCGGTACTGAGGGAGCGCCGCGCTGTCGGAGGGGCGGTACTGAGGGAGCGCCGCGCTGTCGGAGGGGCGATACTGAGGGAGCGCCGCGCTGTCGGAGGGGCGGTACTGTGGGAGCGCCGCGCTGTCAGAGGGGCTGTACTGAGGGAGCGGCACGCTGTCGGAGGGGCGGTACTGAGGGAGCGCCGCGCTGTCGGAGGGGCTGTACTGAAGGAGCGCCGCGCTGTCGGAGGGGCGGTACTGAGGGAGCGGCGCGCTGTCGGAGGGGCGGTACTGAGGGAGCGCCGCGCTGTCGGAGGGGCGGTACTGAGGGAGCGCCGTGCTGTCGGAGGGGCGGTACTGAGGGAGTGCCGCGCTGTCGGAGGGGCGGTACTGAGGGAGCGCCGCGCTGTCGGAGGGGCGGTACTGAGGGAGCGCCGCGCTGTTGGAGGGGCGGTACTGAGGGAGCGCCGCGCTGTCGGAGGGGCAGTACTGAGGGAGCGCCGCGCTGTCGGAGGGGGGGTACTGAGGGAGCGCCGCACTGTCGGAGGGGCGGTACTGAGGGAGTGCTGCACTGTCGGAGGGGCAGTACTGAGGGAGCGCCGCGCTGTCGGAGGGGCGGTACTGAGGGAGCGCCGCACTGTCGGAGGGGCAGTACTGAGGGAGCGCCGCACTGTCGGAGGGGCAGTACTGAGGGAGCGCCGCACTGTCAGAGGGGCGGTACTGAGGGAGCGCCGCACTGTCGGAGGGGCAGTACTGAGGGAGCGCCGCGCTGTCGGAGGGGCTGTACTGAAGGAGCGCCGCGCTGTCGGAGGGGCGGTACTGAGGGAGCGGCGCGCTGTCGGAGGGGCGGTACTGAGGGAGCGCCGCGCTGTCGGAGGGGCGGTACTGAGGGAGCGCCGCGCTGTCGGAGGGGCGGTACTGAGGGAGCGCCGCGCTGTCGGAGGGGCGGTACTGAGGGAGCGCCGCGCTGTCGGAGGGGCGGTACTGAGGGAGCGCCGCGCTGTCGGAGGGGCGATACTGAGGGAGCGCCGCGCTGTCGGAGGGGCGGTACTGTGGGAGCGCCGCGCTGTCGGAGGTGCCGGCGTCCGGAGACATTAAATCGAGGCCCCGTCTGCCCTCCCAGGTAGACATAAAAGAACCCACGCCCACTATTGGAGGAAGAGCAGTGGCGTTCTCCTGGGGCCAATGTTTCTCCCTCAATTAACAGCACTAAAAATCAGATGATCTGGTCAATATTACGTTGCTGCCTGTGGGATCTTCCTGTGCGCAAACTGGCTGTCCCAGCTCTTGCATCACAACAGTGACTACACTTCAAGAAAGTACTTTATTGGCTGTGAAGCGTTTTGGCGAATCCCGAGGTGGAGAAAGGCGCTGGAGAAGGGGGAGTCCTTTCTTTAACAACTGCAGTCTTTAGTTGAGACTGGGGATTGGAGTGCCTGTGCTCGTACTGGTCGAGTTGAGGTGAGGTGGGGTTGGGAGGCGGGTGGTGGTGTCTGATCGGGGTTGTGCACTTCTTGTGCGACCCGGGACTTGGCGATATAGAGCACGGCAGCAGAACCAGCAATGATGCAATGGAGTCAAAGGGTGAGATTGCTTCTGTTTGACTAACTGGTGCAGAAACTCCCACAAGGACTGAGGCCTCCTTAATCCCCTGGGAGTGTGGACCCAGAAAGATGACCCAACCCGTCTGATCAGGAAATTTCCTGGGATTTCGGGATTTGAGTGGGTGGAGGTTCTTGCCACACGAGAGAATGACATTGCGTGACACATCAATGAAGTGGATTAAAACGCTGTGCTTACCTCCGCAGTTCATACAGCACTTTTAACAGTGTCGAACCTCCCGAGGCATTTCACAGAAACGTAATCAGTCTGACACCGAGCCACAAAAGGTTGATTTCTTTGGAACAGAGGAGGCGGAAGGAATACTTAATTATGTATAAAATTATAAGGGGCCTAGATAGAGTGGATAGGAAGGACCTATTTCCCCTGGCAGAGAGGTCAATAACCAGGGGCAGAGATTTAAAGTAATTGGTAGAAGGATTAGAGGGGAGTTCAGGAGAACTTCTTTCACCCAGAGGGTGTGGGGGGTCTGGAACTCACTGCCTGAAAGGGTGGTAGAGACAGAAACCCTCATCACATTTAAAAAGTACTTGGACATGCTCTTGAAGTGCCGTAACCTGCAGGCCTACGGACCAAGAGCTGGAGAGTGGGGTTAGGCTGGAGAGCTCTTTGTCGGCCGGCACGGACACGATGGGCCGAATGGCCTCCTTCTGTGCTGTAAATTTCTATGATTCTATGATTCCATGGACAGATGATCACAGATGTGGTTTTAAGGAGCGTCTTAAAGGAGGAGAGAGAGGTTTAGGGGGGGGATTCCAGAGGTTAGGGCCCAGGCAGCTGAAGGCATGGCCACCAAAGGTGGAGTGATGGAAATCGGGGAGGTGCAAGAGGCCAGAATTGGAGGAGTGCAGAGGTCTCGGAGGGTTGCAGAGCTGGAGAAGGTTACAGAGATAGGGAGGGTTGTAGGGCTGGAGGAGGTTAGAGATAGGGAGGGTTGTAGGGGCTGGAGGAGGTTACAGAGATAGGGAGGGTTGTAGGGCTGGAGGAGGTTAGAGATAGGGAGGGTTGTAGGGGCTGGAGGAGGTTACAGAGATAGGGAGGGTTGTAGGGCTGGAGGAGGTTACAGAGATAGGGAGGGTTGTAGGGCTGGAGGAGGTTACAGAGATAGGGAGGGTTGCGGGGCTGGAGGAGGTTACAGAGATAGGGAGGGTTGTGGGGCTGAAGGAGGTTACAGAGATAGGGAGGGTTGTGGGGCTGGAGGAGGTTACAGAGATAGGGAGGGTTGTAGGGGCTGGAGGAGGTTACAGAGATAGGGAGGGTTGTAGGGGCTGGAGGAGGTTACAGAGATAGGGAGGGTTGTGGGGCTGGAGGAGGTTACAGAGATAGGGAGGGTTGTAGGGCTGGAGGAGGTTACAGAGATAGGGAGGGTTGTAGGGGCTGGAGGAGGTTACAGAGATAGGGAGGGTTGTGGGGCTGGAGGAGGTTACAGAGATAGGGAGGGTTGTGGGGCTGGAGGAGGTTACAGAGATCTCGGGGGGTTGTAGGGGCTGGAGGAGGTTACAGAGATAGGGAGGGTTGCGGTGCTGGAGGAGGTTACAGAGATCTCGGGGGGTTGTAGGGGCTGGAGGAGGTTACAGAGATAGGGAGGGTTGCGGGGCTGGAGGAGGTTACAGAGATAGGGAGGGTTGTGGGGCTGGAGGAGGTTACAGAGACAGGGAGGGTTGCGGGGCTGGAGGAGGTTACAGAGATCTCGGGGGGTTGTAGGGGCTGGAGGAGGTTACAGAGATAGGGAGGGTTGCGGGGCTGGAGGAGGTTACAGAGACAGGGAGGGTTGCGGGGCTGGAGGAGGTTACAGAGATCTTGGGGGGTTGTAGGGGCTGGAGGAGGTTACAGAGATAGGGAGGGTTGTGGGGCTGGAGGAGGTTACAGAGATAGGGAGGGTTGTGGGGCTGGAGGAGGTTACAGAGATAGGGAGGGTTGTAGGGGCTGGAGGAGGTTACAGAGATAGGGAGGGTTGCGGGGCTGGAGGAGGTTACAGAGATAGGGAGGGTTGCGGGGCTGGAGGAGGTTACAGAGATAGGGAGGGGGGCGAGGAGGCCATGGAGGGATTTGAACACCAGGATGAGAATTTTAAAATCGAGGCGTTGCTGAACTCGGAGCCAGTGTAGGTCAGCGAGCACAGGGGGTGATGGGTGAACGGGACTTGGTGCGAGTTAGGACACGGGGCAGAGGCAGAGTTTGGGATGAGCTCAAGTTTATGGAGGGTGGAACGTGGGAGGCCGGCCAGGAGAGCGTTGGAATAGTTAAGTCTGGAGGTAACAAAGGCATGGCGGAGGGTTTCAGCAGCGGATGAGCAGAGGTAGTTGTACATTGAGGGTCTGAGGCGCCAACAGTCCCTCTGCATCGAGGTGACCGGGCTCCTTTTGGCCAAGGCGAAGCCAAAAATCCCCGGAGAATGGGTGGGAGGCACCCGGTTCAAAACATCACACCATAAGGTTATCCCATCCCATTACAATCCAACCTCCACCCAACCCAACCCATCCCATTACAACACAACCCAACCTCAACCCACCCAACCCATCGCATACCAATGCAACCCAACCTCCCCAGGGCAGGTACAGCACGAGTTAGATACAGAGTAAAGCTCCCTCTCCACTGCCCCATCAAACACTCCCAGGGCAGGTACAGCACGGGTTAGATACAGAGTAAAGCTCCCTCTACACTGTCCCAATCAAACACTCCCAGGGCAGGTACAGCACGGGTTAGATACAGAGTAAAGCTCCCTCTACACTGTCCCATCAAATACTCCCAGGGCAGGTACAGCACGGGTTAGATACAGAGTAAAGCTCCCTCTACACTGTCCCCATCAAACACTCCCAGGGCAGGTACAGCACGGGTTAGATACAGAGTAAAGCTCCCTCTACACTGTCCCATCAAACACTCCCAGGGCAGGTACAGCACGGGTTAGATACAGAGTAAAGCTCCCTCTACACTGTCCCATCAAACACTCCCAGGGCAGGTACAGCACGGGTTAGATACAGAGTAAAGCTCCCTCTACACTGTCCCATCAAACACTCCCAGGACAGGTACAGCACGGGTTAGATACAGAGTAAAGCTCCCTCTACACTGTCCCATCAAACACTCCCAGGGCAAGTACAGCGCGGGTTAGAGACAGAGTAAAGCTCCCTCTACTCTGCCCCATCAAACACTCCCAGGGCAGGTACAGCACGGGTTAGATACAGAGTAAAGCTCCCTCTGCACTGTCCCATCAAACACTCCCAGGGCAGGTACAGCACGGGTTAGATACAGAGTAAAGCTCCCTCTACACTGTCCCATCAAACACTCCCAGGGCAGGTACAGCACGGGTTAGATACAGAGTAAAGCTCCCTCTACACTGTCCCATCACACACTCCCAGGGCAGGTACAGCACGGGTTAGATGGAAAGTTTTCTTTGTGCTGTGCCCCTGTAAGCTGCCTCAGATGTTCACCACCTACTACACTAGTGTAGGCATTACACGACCTGTAGCAGAAATTCAGAGTGAGACCGGTGCCAATCGGATCCACTTGCAACTAGTTTGAGACCAAACGCATTTCGCAAACGGCCACTTGAGAACTGAAACTTTTGTCCCTTCAGTCAGGGGCTGAGTAGAAACCTGGCCGCAGGAACTAAAGGCTGTTGTGATAATTCACTGTGCCAGTCTCCTGTAATTAATGTCGATTTGCTCTAACATTACACAATAACTTCACTTGGTGTTTGAGTGCTGACGTGCTGGATGGAACATGCAATCTAATGGTGCCAGTCATGTGACATCATTTCGAGACATTATCTAATCCTTATTACAGGATATGCTGTGCTCGGGAGAGAGTCAGGTGACTCAGTTATCAATGTCACTAGCCGACCATTAACCAATCCGGGCCATAGTGCCATAGGTCCATGTGACATCACAGCATAAAAGAGAAGAGAGAGAGAGAACAAAGGTATAATTACAATCGAAACACAACTCCCTTTAAAGATCTGGGGACACAAAAGAAATAGCTCTCTCTTAACACCAGGCAGGGATCCTATCTGAGTGTGACTGGATTGGCAACAATATCCAGTCCGAAACAGACAAGACATTGTGCATGTTGCACTCAGATCAGTCATGGCTCAGTGGGTAGCTCTCTCTCTCTCTTCCTCTCTCGCCTCTGAGTCAGAAGGTCGTGGGTTCGAGTCCTCACTCCAGAGACTCGAGCTCATAATCTAGGTTGACACTCCCAGGGCCGTACTGAGGGAGCGCTGCACTGTCAGAGAGGCAGTACTGAGGGAGCGCCGCACTGTGGGAGGGGCGGTACTGAGGGAGCGCCGCACTGTGGGAGGGGCAGTACTGAGGGAGCGCCGCACTGTCGGAGGGGCGGTACTGAGGGAGCGCCGCACTGTCGGAGAGGCGGTACTGAGGGAGAGCCGCACTGTCGGAGGGGCAGTACTGAGGGAGCGCTGCACTGTCGGAGGGGCAGTACTGAGAGAGTGCCGCACTGTCGGAGGGGCAGTACTGAGGGGACGCCGCACTATCGGAGGGGCAGTACTGAGAGAGTGCCGCACTGTCGGAGGGGCAGCACTGCGGGAGCGCCGCACTGTCGGAGGGGCAGTACTGAGGGAGCGCTGCACTGTTGGAGGGGCAGTACTGAGGGAGCGCTGCACTGTCGGAGGGGCAGTACTGAGGGAGCGCTGCACTGTTGGAGGGGCAGTACTGAGGGAGCGCTGCACTGTCGGAAACATAGAAACATAGAAGATAGGAGCAGCAATAGGCCATTCGGCCCCACGAGCCTGCTCCGCCATTTAATGAGATCATGGCTGATCATCCAAATTCAGTACCCTGTCCCTGCTTTCTCCCCATATCCCTTGATCC
Organism: Squalus acanthias; assembly: GCA_030390025.1. NCBI lineage: Eukaryota > Metazoa > Chordata > Chondrichthyes > Squaliformes > Squalidae > Squalus > Squalus acanthias. The sequence continues at coordinate 247,766 of JASTWF010000075.1, read as the reverse complement.
CTTTAGCCTTAAGAAATATATCCAACTCCTTCTTGAATCTATTTAATGAATTGGCCTCAACTGCCTTCTGTGGTAGAGAATTCCACAGGTTCACCACTCTCTGGGTGAAGAAATTCCTTCTCATCTCAGTCCTAAATGACTTACCCCTTATCCTTAGACTGTGACCTCTGGTTCTGGACTCCCCCGCCATCGGGAACATCCTTCCTGCATCTAGTCTGTCTAGTCCTGTTAGAATTTTATAAGTTTCAATGAGATCCTCTCTCATTCTTCTAAACTCTAGCGAATTAAAGCCCAATCGTCCCAATCTCTCTTCATACGTCATTCCTGCCATCCCAGGTATCAGTCTTGTGAATCTTCGCTGCACTCCCTCCATGGCAAGAACATCCTTCCTCAGATAAGGCGACCAAAACTGCACACAATACTCAAGGTGTGGTCTCACCAAGGCCCTGTACAACTGCAGCAAGACATCCTTGCTCCTGTACTCGAATCCTCTCGCTATGAAGGCCAACATACCATTTGCCTTCTTAACCGCCTGCTGCACCTGCATGCTTACCTTCAACGACTGGTGCACAAGGACTCCCAGGTCTCGTTGCACTTCCCCTTTTCCCAATCTATTGCCGTTCAGACAATAATCTGCCTTCCTGTTTTTGCCACCAAAGTGGATAACCTCGCATTTATCCACATTATACTGCATCTGCCATGCATCTGCCCAATCACCCAACCTGTCCAAATCATACTGGAGTTTCTCTGCATCCTCCTCACAGCACTGTCGGAGCGTCAGTACTGAGGGAGCGCCGCACTGTCGGAGCGTCAGTACTGAGGGAGCGCCGCAATGTCGGAGGGGCGGTACTGAGGGAGCGCCGCACTGTCGGAGGGGCGGTACTGAGGGAGCGCCGCACTGTCGGAGGGGTGGTACTGAGGGAGCGCCGCACTGTCGCAGGGGCGGTACTGAGGGAGCGCCGCACTGTCGGAGGGGCGGTACTGAGGGAGCGCCGCACTGTCGGAGGGGCGGTACTGAGGGAGCGCCGCACTGTCGCAGGGGCGGTACTGAGGGAGCGCCGCACTGTCAGAGGGGCAGTACTGAGGGAGCGCCGCACTGTCGGAGGGGCAGTACTGAGGGAGCGCCGCACTGTCGGAGTGGCAGTACTGAGGGAGTGCCGCACTGTCGGAGGGGCGGTACTGAGGGAGCGCTGCACTGTCGGAGGGGCGGTACTGAGGGAGCGCCGCACTGTGGGAGGGGCAGTACTGAGGGAGCGCTGCAATGTCGGAGGGGCGGTACTGAGGGAGCGCCGCACTGTCGGAGGGGCAGTACTGAGGGAGCGCCGCACTGTCGGAGGGGCGGTACTGAGGGAGCGCCGCACTGTCGGAGGTGCCATTTTTCGGGATGAGATGTTAAACCGAGGCCCAGTCTGCCCTCTCAGGTGGATGTAAAAGATCCCACGGCCACTATTGGAAGAAGAGCAGGGGGGAGTTCTCCCCGGTGTCCTGGGACCAATATTTATCCCTCAACCAACATCACTAAAACAGATGATCTGGTCATTATCACATTGCTTTCTGTGGGATCTTGCTGTGTGCAAATTGGCTGCTGCGTTTCCTACATTACAACAGTGACCACACTTCAAAAAAAGTACTTAATTGGCTGTGAAGCGCTTTGGGACGTCCTGAGGTAGTGAGAGGCGCGGGAGAAACACAAGTCCTGTCTTTGTGTTGTTGGCTGATTACAATGATAGCCAGAGTGTGAGAATGTAGAATGAACAGAGCGATTCCACAAACAGCCAACAATCCCACTAGGACCGTCTTAACATCTCGAAACCAAACAGAAGCTCGGCCTCTCTGATACTGACATGTGTAACAGTTCTTGGCCCATCTCCTTTAAACATTATCTCACTCACCGCCGCACAACTGTTGTTATTGGTCACTTTCATTTAATATGTAAAGTGCAGCAGTGACACCTGCAGGAGGAAGAGGTACTGCAGGCACCAAGTTTCAGTGCGAAGACTGGAACTTAATCTTAAATGTTTGTCTCTCTTTAGATAAGTAGGAATGAACTCCCGTTTCTCCAGCGCCTCTCACCACCTCAGGACGTCCCAAAGTGCTCAACAGCCAATGAAGTACTTTTGAAGTGTGGTCACTGTTGTAATGTAGGAAACGCGGCAGCCAATTTACACACAGCAAGCTCCCACAAACAGCAGTGTGATAATGACCAGACCATCTGTTTTTAGTGATGTTGGTTGAGGGATAAATATTGGCCCCAGGACACCAGGGAGAACTCCCCCCTGCTCTTCTTCCAATAGTGGCTGTGGGATCTTTTACACCCACCTGAGAGGGTAGGTTATTTGGCCATTTATCCCATTGCTGTTTGTGGGAGCTTGCTGTGCGCAAATTGGCTGCTGCGTTTCCTACATTACAACAGAGACGGCACATCAAAAAAAAAAGTACTTCATTGGCTGTGAAGTGTTTTGGGACGCCCTGAGGTGGTGAAAGGTGCAATATTTTCTTTTCCCTGTTCTCCAGGGCGCAGCTGGAATTTTATCATTCGCTCTGGGGATGTGGCCATCGCTGGCACAGCCAGCATTTGTTGCCGATCTTTAGTAGCATCGAGCTTTCTTTGCTTCGCAGCGATTTGTTCTTGCAACTGGGTGGCTTCCTTGGCCACTTCAGAGGACAGTAAGAGTCAACCACGTTGGTGTGGGACTGGAGTCACCTGTAGGCCCAGACCGGGTTAGGACGGCAGGTTTCCTTCCTTCATTACCTGGTTTAACAATTCACTTTCACTCACATGAGCTGGGGTACAGACAGAGGCCGGTGGATTAATACTGGGCACATTACAGGACTATACCATTATAGAATCATAAGCGCTGATTAAGCTGTCTCTCAGGTGACATTGAGACTCCAGTTGCTGATTTGGACAATTGTCTCTTGGTTTTTATTGGTGGGGCACGAGTTCTAAATCAGAGCTTTACGACCTGGTATTTGGGAGATTAGGTTAAACCTTTCTCTCTCATCCACCTCCACTCCCTGCAGGACACATTACAGCTCAGCGATGGAAGGGCAGGCTTGGGCTGCAGCCATCGAGCCTATCTGATTTGATTGCATTGCAAACCTCTCTTCCCCACCACTCCCCCCTTCCCCTTGCTGTGTAGAGAGAGAGACCGTAGATTATATTCCATTCATACAGAGACCACCACCGACATGGTCCTGTTGAAAGTGAAATTTACTTTCCAAAAGCGTGTGCAATTGGCGCAATCCCTATGGATGCTCTGCTGGTTCTCGGTCCTTGCTGGTGTCCTCACTTTCGCCTTGGGAATCTACCTCAAGTGCGAACTCAAGAGGCGGAGTGAGGTGATGGACAACACTGACATCCACCTTGTTCCCGACACCCTTATCTTGGTGGGGCTCCTGTCCACGCTCATCAATTTCGGCGGGGTCCAGATGTGCAACGACGCGCTGGACCTGGCCAAATTCCCCCGATGGAAGGGTTACGTGCAGCCCTACCTGGTCTTCTCCTACCTCTTCTCCTTCCTCATGCTGTTTGCCTCGCTCTTGAGCTACTTCATGAGGGGGAACCTGGACGCCTCCCTGAAGATCGGCCTGAAGAACGGAATCCGCTTCTACAAGGACACGGACACCCCAGGCAGGTGCTACCAGAAGAAGACCATAGACCACATCCAGATGGAGTTCCAGTGCTGCGGCAACAACAACTACCGGGACTGGTTTGAGGTGCAGTGGATCAGTAACCGATACCTGGACTTCAACAACAGGGAAGTGAGGGAGTAAGTACTGACGATAGGTCATCGAGCTGAATCGTTAACTCTGTCTCTCTCTCTCTCTCCACAGATGCTGCCTGACCTGCTGAGTGTCCCCAGCATTCTCTGTTTTTATTTTAGTATTGCTTTGTGGCGTGACTTCTTGTTGTGTCAATATTTCCTTTGGCCTTTCCCTCCCTTGCTTGTATTCCCTCGAGTTTGGAAGATTAAGGGGTGATCTAACTGAGGTGGTTAAAGGATTCGATAGGGTGGATAGAGAGAAACTATTTCCTCTGGTGGGGGGGAGTCCAGAACAAGGGGGCAGAACCTTAAAATTAGAGCCAGGCCGTTCAGGGGTGATGTCAGGAAGCACTTCTTCACACAAAGGGTGGTGGAAATCTGGAACTCTCCCCCCCAAAAAGCTGTTGAGGCTGGGGGTCAATTGGAAATGTCAAAACTGAGATTGATAGCTTTTTGCTACACAGAATTTACAGCACAGAAACAGGCCATTCGGCCCAACAGGTCTATGCCAGTGTTTCTGCTCCACACGAGCCTTCTCCCACCCCTCTTCATCTCACCCGATCAGCATAACCTTCTGTTCCTTTCTCCCTAATGTACTTATCTAGCTTCTCCTTAAATGCATCGTTAGGTAAGAATATTAAGGGATTATGGAGCAAAGGCGGGTAGATGGAGTTAAGATACAGATCAGCCATGATCTGATTGAATGGGGGAACAGGCTGGAGGGGCTGAACGGCCTCCTCTTGTTCCTGTGTAACAGGCTTGAGGGGGCTGAATGGGCCTCCTCCTGTGTAACAGGCTCGAGGGGCTGAATGGCCTCCTCCTGTTCCTGTGTAACAGGCTCGAGGGGGCTGAATGGCCTCCTCCTGTTCCTGTGTAACAGGCTCGAGTGGCTGAATGGCCTCCTCCTGTTCCTGTGTAACAGGCTCGAGGGGCTGAATGGCCTTCTCCTGTTCCTGTGTAACAGGCTCGAGGGGGCTGAATGGCCTCCTCCTGTTCCTGTGTAACAGGCTCGAGTGGCTGAATGGCCTCCTCCTGTTCCTGTGTAACAGGCTTGAGGGGGCTGAATGGGCCTCCTCCTGTGTAACAGGCTCGAGGGGGCTGAATGGGCCTCCTCCTGTTCCTGTGTAACAGGCTCGAGGGGCTGAATGGCCTCCTCCTGTTCCTGTGTAACAGGCTCGAGGGGGCTGAACGGCCTCCTGTTCCTGTGTAACAGGCTCGAGGGGCCTGAACGGCCTCCTGTTCCTGTGTAACAGGCTCGAGGGGGCTGAATGGGCCTCCTCCTGCCCCTAGGTTCAGTGTGAATAGCCCCTCCCGCCATGCGATCTGACTCTTCTTGATGTGGTTTCAGCCGTATTAAGAGCAACGTGGACGGCAGGTACCTGATTGATGGCGTCCCCTTCAGCTGCTGCAACCCCAACTCCCCTCGGCCCTGCATCCAGCGGCAAATCACCAACAACTCCGCGCACTACAACTACGAGGTCCAGACTGAGGAGCTGAACCTGTGGATGACGGGATGCCGCGAGTCTTTGCTCAGCTACTACACGGGCATGATGGCGACCATCGGAACAAGCGTGCTGCTCTGCTACGTCATGCAGGTGAGGACCCCCCCCTCCCCCCCGCTGTTTACCCGCCTTGCGTCCCCTCCCGCGACGGTGCGTCTTCCCTTCGAGTTTCGCTCTTTTCCGGGCTGCAAGCAAGGGGCCCCGTCCCCCAATCCCAGGAGGGGGCAGGGGCCTTGGGGACCACCCCTGGGAGGCTTGCTCTCGCCTTGCCCATATCTGGGAGACCTGCCTCTCCTCCCCATGCCTTCCCACCGGCAGCACATTCGGGAAGCGCCGGGAGTTCGATCACGTCCCGACCACCTCCGTGGATGGGCTTGCTGTCGCGTGTCCGCTTGCCGGATGTCGGGATGGAATCGATCCGTTGGAAGTGCTCGTCCATCAGTGGGAAGGGTTGGGGACAACTCTTCCCCATTTCACTGCTTGATCACAAATCAACATTTCGAGTTTTCCAATCTCGGGATGTGGCCGTGGCTGGCAAGGCTGGCACGTATTGCCCATCCCCTGGTTGCCCCTGACTGAGTGTCTCGCTAGGCCACTTCAGAGGGCAGTTAAGAATCAACCACATTGGGTCTGGAGTCACCTATAGGCCCAGACCGGGTGAGGGCGGCAGGTTTCCTTCCCCTAAAGGGACATCAGTGAACCAGTTGGGTTTTTACGACAATCCGACAGCTTCGTGGTCGCTTTTACTGATCCCAGATTTTTCAAACTGAATTCAATCTCTCAAACTGCCCGTGGTGGGATTTGAACTCGCGTTCCCTGGATTACTAGTCTGGTAACATCACCACTACCCTCTAAAGAAAGCTAATCCAAATCCCCCTTTGACGCATTCCTCCTCCTGCCTGTATCCTCACTGTCATTGCACCGTCTCCACTCGTAATCATTCCCCACACCTCAATGCTGTTGGGTCTCCTCACCTGCCCTTCATGGGCTTTTGAAACCAAGCTTGGCGTCATCGAACCCACTACTTGCCCTTTACCTCCACTATTCTCCTCCTCTTTACAACTTTGGTGGTGCCCTGGGTTTGTCAATTAAAAAAAAAAGAGTGGGTTTGATGTCAGTGAACGTGTTACATTTGCGGGGAAATCCTGCCATTTGTCTAAAGCTGATCGGTTTCACGACTTTCAGATAGTAGACGTTGCTAACTTACACAAGGTGATAGGAACAGGAGGAGGCCGTTCAGCCCCTCGAGCCTGTTACACAGGAACAGGAGGAGGTCATTCAGCCCCTCGAGCCTGTTACACAGGAACAGGAGGAGGCCGTTCAGCCGCCTCGAGCCTGTTACACCTGAACAGGAAGAGGCCATTCAGCCCCTCGAGCCTGTTACACAGGAACAGGAGGAGGCCATTCAGCCCCCTTGAGCCTGTTACACAGGAACAGGAGGAGGCCGTTCAGCCCCCTTGAGCCTGTTACACAGGAACAGGAGGAGGCCGTTCAGCCCCCTTGAGCCTGTTACACAGGAACAGGAGGAGGCCGTTCAGCCCCCTTGAGCCTGTTACACAGGAACAGGAGGAGGCCGTTCAGCCCCTCGACCCTGTTACACAGGAACAGGAGGAGGCCATTCAGCCCCTCGAGCCTGTTACACAGGAACAGGAGGAGGCCGTTCAGCCGCTCGAGCCTGTTCCGCCATTCAATCAGATCATGGCCGATCTGTTCCTCAACTTCATCGCCCCACCTTGGTTCCGTATCCGTCGATATCCTTACCAACAAAAATCTATCCATCTCAGTCTTGAAATTTCCAATTGACCCCAGCCTCAACAGCTTTTTGGGGGAGAGAGTTCCAGATTTCCACCCCCCTTTGTGTGAAGAAGTGCTTCCTGACATCACCCCTGAACGGCCTGGCTCTAATTTTAAGGTTCTGCCCCCTTGTTCTGGACTCCCCCCACCAGAGGAAATAGTTTCTCTCGATCGACCCCATCAACTCCTTTACTCATCTTAAACACCTCGATTAAATCACCCATTAATCTTCTACACTCGAGGGAATACAAGCCCAGTCTGTGCAACCTGTCCTCGTAATTTAACCCTTTTAACCCGGGTATCGTTCTGCTGAATCTGCGCTGCACCCCCTCCAAGGCCAATATATCCTTCCTGAGGTGCGGGGCCCAGAACTGAACACAGTTACTCCAGATGGGGTCTAACCAGAGCTTTATATAAACTGTAACATCACTTCCACCGTTTGTATTCCAGCCCCCTGAGATAAAGGCCAACATTCCTTGAGCTTTGTTGGATTACTTTTTGCACCTGTCCGTTGGCTTTGAGCACATGGACACCCGAATCTCTTCGCTCTTCCACAGCTCCGAGTCTCTCACCATGGAGAAAATATTCCAATTTATCTTTCTCAGATCCAAAGTGGATGGCCCCACACATTGAACTCCACCCGCCATGGTTTTCCCCACTCTGTGTCCTTTTGTAACTTCTTGTTCCTATCCACACAACTTACTGCCCCTCCTAACTTAGTGTCATCTGGATATAAGAACATAAGAAATAGGAGCAGGAGTAGGCCAATCGGCCCTTCGAGCCTGCTCCGCCATTCAATAAGATCATGGCTGATCTGATCCTCACCTCAAATCTAAAGAACACAAGAAGTAGGTGCAGGACCCGGCCACTCAGCCCCTGGGCCCGCTCCGCCACCCACAGGGCCCTGACCGATCCGAACTCAGCCTCATGTCCAATTTCCTGCCCGCTCCCCGTAACCCCTAATTCCCTTTACTTCTAGGAAACTGTCTATTTCTGTTTTAAATTTATTTAATGATGCAGCTTCCACAGCTTCCTGGGGCAGCAAATTCCACAGACCTACTACCCTCTGAGTGAAGAAGTTTCTCCTCATCTCAGTTTTGAAAGAGCAACCCCTTATTCTAAGATTATGCCCCCTAGTTCTAGTTTCACCCATCCTTGGGAACATCCTTACCGCATCCACCCGATCAAGCCCCTTCACAATCTTATATGTTTCAATAAGATCGCCTCTCATTCTTCTGAACTCCAATGAGTAGAGTCCCAATCTACTCAACCTCTCCTCATATGTCCACCCCCCCATCCCGGGGATTAACCGAGTGAACCTTCTTTGTACTGCTATATACAACTCTCTATTCCTTCATCTAAGTCATTGATAAATACAGTGATAAGCTGGGGTCCCGGTGCAGACCCCAGGGCGACACCACTTGTCACACCCGACAATCAGAGAACGAACCTTTTTTATCCCTGCTCTCTGTCTCCTATCTCCCAAAGCGGGAAAGTGGTGTTGAGGCCAAGATTGGATCAGCCATGTTCTTATTGACCGGCGCAGCAGGCTCAAGGGGCCGATTGGCCAGCGGAGCAGGGTCAAGGGACCGATTGACCGGCGGAGCAGGCTCAAGGGACCGATTGGCCAGCGGAGCAGGGTCAAGGGACCGATTGACCGGCGGAGCAGGGTCAAGGGACCGATTGACCGGCAGAGCAGGCTCAAGGGACCGATTGACCGGCGGAGCAGGGTCAAGGGACCGATTGACCAGCGGAGCAGGGTCAAGGAACCGATTGGCCGGCGTTGCAGGCTCAAGGGACCGATTGACCAGCGGAGCAGGGTCAAGGGACCGATTGACCGGCGGAGCAGGGTCAAGGGACCGATTGGCCGGCAGAGCAGGCTCAAGGGACCGATTGACCGGCGGAGCAGGGTCAAGGGACCGATTGGCCGGCGTTGCAGGCTCAAGGGACCGATTGACCGGCGGAGCAGGGTCAAGGGACCGATTGGCCGGCGTTGCAGGCTCAAGGGACCGATTGGCCAGCGGAGCAGGCTCAAGGGGCCGATTGGCCGGCGGAGCAGGCTCAAGGGACCGATTGGCCGGCGGAGCAGGGTCAAGGGGCCGATTGGCCGGCGGAGCAGGCTCAAGGGGCCGATTGGCCGGCGGAGCAGGCTCAAGGGGCCGATTGGCCGGCGGAGCAGGGTCAAGGGGCCGATTGGCCGGCAGAGCAGGGTCAAGGGACCGATTGGCCGGCTCCTGCTTCTTATGTTCTTACGTTCAACCAATTACTGGCCCACGTCACCAGGTTACCCCCATGTGTAACCCACTCCACCCTGCCATTGGTGAGAGCTAGATTATTCTGCTGCTGTATTGTGAAGCTCTGATGCCGGGGGTCTTGTTTATTTTGTGTGTGTATGTAGCTCGGTGTGTTGACTGGACTGCGCTACCTGAGCATAGCCACGGAGGCTGTCGAGGGGCAGGAGAATCCCGAGTGCGACTCCGAGGGCTACCTGCTGGAGAAGGGGCCGATGGAGACGGTGTGCGCCACTGTCGAGGCAGTGAAGGCCATGCTCTCCTTCAACAAGGTGCAGACGCAGACGGAGCCGGCGGCCACTGAGGCGGCAACAGAAGAGAAAAAATAAGGATAAATAGACATTTTCCAACCGGGAGAAGCGCCGGCCTGGGTAACGCAAGTTACAGAGGCGACTAATCGGACGTAGCTGACGCTTAATGTCGAATCTCCCTTCGTTTGATTTCGGGCAGTACAGCAACCTTCACCCAGCATCGCCCCGCTCGCTGCTCGGGGGGCGGAGTGACGCTTAACCCTAGCGGCCCTCTTACCCAACCCCGGTCCCCCTGCCTCAGGCCCATGCACAGGGACCCCGCTTCCCAAACACAGATTCTTCCCTCACATAGGCTTTTATCAACACTAACACTCGACCTGGACGCTGAGTGTTGCAGTGTTAGCACCTGACCTTTCGCTCCCTGGATCCTGGGTCCAAATCCACACCTCGGGTTACCAACTCTGGCTGGGCGTATCCCTGGAGGGTTTCATCGCATGGCCTCCCGGCTCGCCCACTAAAACATCCTTTTCCCCCCACCTCCAACATCTGTACAACTAATAAACGAAAGTGTTCAAAGAAATTGAATAAAACTCATAACTGTTGTTAATGCCCTTCTGAATTTTTTCCTGGTTTTTGCTCGTAGCAGCGTCCGGGAGATTAATCTTCACTTCCTGGAAACTCCAGGGCATTCCTGGAGGGTTGGCGACTCCGAGGTACACCTTCAGCAAGAAGGCTGAGGCCTTTTCCGACATTCAAAATGGCTGCCTGGATGACCAGTGGCACAACTAAAATGGCTTCCCTCAGCCTGAGAAAGCGGGTGAAAGGCTAAAGAGGGAAAGTTTCCTCGGATGGGACTCTGTGCGGCATTAACTCTGTGTTAGGTTCTCTGTAGGTCTGCTCCCAAACTATGCACTGTAGCCATAACTCGATAAACCAAAGCAAGAAAGACAATCTTGAAATAAAGGTCTGGTAAGAGGACCTCCCAACGTCAAGAATCTTATTTATCAAAACATTTTGGGATAAAACATGGGTCTCTCAACAACAACTTGCATTTATACAGCACATTTAACGTAGTAAAATGTCCCAAGGCGCTTCACAGGAGCGATTATGAAACAAAATCAGACCCCGAGCCACATAAGGAGACATTAGGACAGGCGACCAAAAGCTTGGTCAAAGAGGTCGGTTTTAAGGAGCGTCATAAAGGAGGGGAGAGAGGCGGAGAGGTTTAGGGAGGGAATTCCAGAGCTCAGGGCCCAGGCAGCTGAAGGCACGGCCGTCAATGGTGGAGCGATGGAAATCGGGGGATGCGCAAGAGGCCAGAATTGGAGGAGTGCAGAGATCTCGGGGAGTTGTAGGGGCTGGAGGAGGTTACAGAGATAGGGAGGGGTGAGGCAATGGAGGGATTTGAACACCAGGATGAGAATTTTAAAATCGAGGTGTTGCCGGACCGGGAGCCAATGTAGGTCAGCGAGCACAGGGGGTGATGGGTGAACGGGACTGGGTGTGAGTTAGGACACGGGGCAGCAGAGTTTAAATGCCTTTCATTACGGTACCTTTACTACTATTTTAGCCAACCTGTGAGGGATCGCTGGTATAAAAGAGAATCATCCAGTTACTGAGTGCAGGAGTGCAGCAGAGTAAAGACGTTTATTGACTTAGCTCAATAGTTTATAAGCCTAGGCATCATTATCCACAGCATCTGGTTAGTCATTTACAGCAACCTGACCCTTTCAGGCAGGTAATCCATTTAACTAATGCTGAGCGAGTCAATCTGGGTTAATCCGTTTCCACTGTTGAGCTTATCTTGATTCAGACCCGGGTTTTGTGCTCCAATTGTACGAAATTCAAAACCAGGCATCTGCGGGAACCTCAGGAGTTAAAGAAAGACGGACTCGCGTTTCTCCCGCACCTTTCCCCACCTCAGGACGTCCCAAAGCGCGTCACAAGCCAATGAAGTACTTTATTTGAAGTGTAGTCGCTGTTGTAATGTAGGAAACGCGGCAGCCAATTTGCGCACAGCAAGCTCCCACAAACAGCAATATGATAAATGACCAGGTCATCTGTTTTAGTGATGTTGGTTGAGGGATAAATATTGGCCCCAGGACACCTTAGATGAGCCGTTAAACCGAGGCCCCCGTCTGCCCTCTCGGGTGGGCGTAATAGATTCCACAGCCTCTATTGGAAGAAGAGCAGGGGGAGTTCTCCCCGGTGTCCTGGGGCCAATATTTATCCCTCAACCAACATCACTAAAAAACAGATGATCTGGTCATTTATCATATTGCTGTTTGTGGGATCTTGCTGTGCGCAAATTGGCTGCCGCGTTTCCTACATTACAACAGGGACCACACTCAAATGTGCATTCTGATTTTTTCCTCCCTTTTCTGTCCTTCTTTTAAAGGGGGGAAAAAAGAGGTTTCATGAGAAAACATTTGACACTTTCCCCCGTTCCCTGCCTGGTGTGGTACTGAGCCACATCATCTCGAAACCCAGGGTCAATTCCTGATCCGTGCCAAGCTTACTGAGCCCAGCCGAGGAGGTTATAGGTGCGCTGTAATTGGCCTCAGCACCCCTGGGAGAGGCGGGGGCATGTAGATTGGCCGCTCTTCATCACCGGTCAGCGCCTGTGCTGGGGGGCAGAGCCAGGGGGCTTATTCTGTGTTGAAACGAGAAAATGCTTTTGTCTTCCTGAAGTGGGTGGCCCTTTTAAACAAATAAAATATTTTGTTTCCACGTTTCTAGCAGTATACATATTCCACAGGGCATGGGAGGGTGCAGTTTATTGTTTCTCTGCTTTCGAACTCGGCCAATGCGCAAAGGCTTGTTCAGCAAGATCAGGATTGGTGTCAGGACAGTGAGAGAGCTGTGAGTCAGGTCTGATCCCAGGCAAAGCAGATCCTGTCCACTAAGTGTTTAATCCGACCTACAGCTCCTCGAATCTGAACTCACCATCGCCGTGTAAAGTTCGCTCTTCACAGAGGAGCAGGAGGAGGCCATTCAGCCCCTCGGGCCTGTTACACAGGAACAGGAGGAGGCCATTCAGCCCCTCGGGCCTGTTACACAGGAACAGGAGGAGGCCATTCAGCCCCTCGAGCCTGTTACACAGGAACAGGAGGAGGCCATTCAGCCCCTCGGGCCTGTTACACAGGAACAGGAGGACGCCATTCAGCCCCTCGAGCCTGTTACACAGGAACAGGAGGAGGCCATTCAGCCCCTCGGGCCTGTTACACAGGAACAGGAGGAGGCCATTCAGCCCCCTCGAGCCTGTTACACAGGAACAGGAGGAGGCCATTCAGCCCCTCGGGCCTGTTACACAGGAACAGGAGGAGGCCGTTCAGCCCCCTCGAGCCTGTTACACAGGAACAGGAGGAGGCCATTCAGCCCCTCGAGCCTGTTCCGCCATTCAATTCGATCATGGTTTATCTGTATCTTAACTCCATCCACCCGCCTTGGTTCCGTAACCCTTAATACCCTCGCCCAACAAAAACCTATCACTCTCAGTTTTGAAATCTCCAATTGACCCCCCAGACTCAACAGCTTCTTGGGGGAGAGAGTTCCAGATTTCCACACCCTTTTGTGTGAAGAAGTGCTTCCTGACATCACCCCTGAACGGCCTGGCTCTAATTTTAAGGTTCTGCCCCCTTGTTCTGGACTCCCCCCACCAGAGGAAATAGTTTCTCTCTCTCTACCCTATCGAATCCTTTAATCATCTTCAACACCTCGCTCAGATCACCCCTTAATCTTCTACACTCGGGAATACAAGCCCAGTCTGTGCAACCTGTCCTCGTAATTTAACCCTTTTAGCCCCAGGTATTGTTCTGGTCAATCTGCGCTGCTCCCCCTCCAAGGCCGATATATCCTTCCTGAGGAGCGGGGCCCAGAACTGAACGCAGTTACTCCAGATGGGGTCTGACCAGAGCTTTATATAACTCACTGTCACAGAGAGGAGGTCCATCTCTGCCAGTTCACGGAATCTTACAACACAGGAGGCCATTCAGCCCATTGTGCCTGTGCCGACTCTTTGAAAACCAGACAGTTGTGTCGTATTGCAGCAAAATACAAGAATCATAGAAAATTCTCCCGATAAAACTCACTAAAATATTCTGCGTATATCATTTTTTAATCCGAAGTATCCCCCTCCCCGCCTAAAAAACATTCTCCTCATCCCCCCTCTGTTTTTTTTTACCAATTATCTTCAATCTGTGTCCTCTGGTTACCGACCCTCCTGCCACTGGAAACACTTTCTCCTTATTTACTCCATCAAAACCCCTCATGATTTTGAACACCTCTATTAAATCTACCCTTAACCGTCTCTGCTCTAAGGAGAACAATCCCAGCTTCTCCAGTCTCTCCACACAACTGAAGTCCCATTAGCTGGACCAGAGATCGAAGGTCAGTGATGATGGTAACTTATCCTCCATTTTTTAATCTCAATTTCTTTCTTCAGTCCCTATATATAGGAGACCCTATATATATCATGGCCTTTAGGGGTCTCTATATATATCATGGAGTATACGAGTCCCTAACAGCTTGCAGTTCTGGTCACATTACAGGAAAGATGTGATTGCACTAGAGAGGGTACAGAGGAGATTTACGAGGATGTTGCCAAGACCGGAGAGTTTTAGCTATGAGGTAAGATTGGATAGGCTGTGGTTGTTTTCTTTGGAACAGAGGAGGCTGAGGGGAGATTTAATTGAGGTGTATAAAATTATGAGGGGCCTAGATAGAGTGGATAGGAAGGACCTATGATTCTATGACCTATTTCCCTTAGCAGTGAGGTCAATAACCAGGGGCCATGGATTTAAAGTAATTGGTAGAAGGATTAGAGGGGAGTTCAGGAGAACTTCTTTCACCCAGAGGGTGTGGGGGGTCTGGAACTCACTGCCTGAAAGGGTGGTAGAGGCAGAAACCCTCAACACATTTAAAAAGTACTCGGATATGCACTTGAAGTGCCGTAACCTGCAGGGCTACGGACCGAGCTGGAAAGTGGGATTCGGCTGGAGAGCTCTTTTTTGGCCGGCACGGACACGATGGGTTGAGTGGCCTCCTTCTGTGCCGTAAATGTCTATGATTCTATGATATATATCATGGAGTATAGGAGTCCCTATATATTATGGGATGTGTCCGCTCCTGTCTATATTATGGGATGTTTCAGCTCCTGTATACATTACGGGATGTTTAAGTTCCTGTCTATATTATGGGATGTTTCAGTTCCTGTCTATATTATGGGATGTTTCAGTACCTATCTATATTATGGGATGTTTCCGCTCCGGTCTATATTATGGGATGTTTTAAGTTCCTGTCTATATTATGGGATGTTTCCGCTCCGGTCTATATTATGGGATGTTTAAGTTCCTGTTTATATTATGGGATGTTTCCGCTCCAGTCTGTATTATGGGATGTTTCAGCTCCAGTCTGTATTATGGGATGTTTCAGCTCCTGTCTGTATTATGGGATGTTTCAGCTCCTGTCTGTATTATGGGATGTTTCAGTACCTGTATGTATTATGGGATGTTTCAGCTCCTGTCTATATTATGGGATGTTTCAGTTCCTGTCTATATTATGGGATACTGTACCGGGTAAAATGAGCATGGCAGTGAGATGCTAACACTGTGGCAGCTAAGGTGCCCTGCGTGTGAGCGACTGGAGCAGCATCTCCGGTCTACGAGTTAAACAGAGAGTGTCAGGCGGCCCTCGATACTGCGGTCCTCGCCAGCGCGCGGCACTGCTCGAAAGCGGGTGTTACACGGGCAGCTGCGTGAGCTTTGGGTTTTGAGTTGAGTCACTGCAGAGTTTCCAGATGGCCTGGGGTCGGGGGCCGGGGCGGCTCGCACTGATCTCGGCCATGCCCGTGGGTGTGACTTCCTGTGCTGTGGGTAGGCTGCTTCCTGCCCAGCTCGGTGACTTCTCTCTCATTCTGAAACAGGTGAACGGCCGCACATCAACATACTCTGTGTCGCTGGGCAGCCGTAAGACGAGGAAGTGATTTAAACCGAGAACTGGCTGTTGGGGTGGAATCGGTGCTGATTGCGCAGATAGACGGGACACGTTCAGGTGATGTTTCCCACATCACATTAACCCTAACCAACCCCGACGTTTCACAGTGTCATGGGAACTTCTCAAATTACTAGCAGTACTTTCACCTTCCTACTTGAGCTCCATAAAGGTGGTGTGTAACCTCCTTTATAACCTCTATAACCTCCTCCACCACTACAAACTCTGAGATCTCTACGCTCCTCCAATTCTGGCCTCTTGCCCATCCCCCGATTTCCATCGCTCCACCATTGGTGGCCGTGCCTTCAGCTGCCTGGGCCCTGAGCTCTGGAATTCCCTCCCTAAACCTCACCGCCTCTCTCTCCTCCTTTAAGATGCTCCTTAAAACTGACCTCTTTGACCCAGCTTTTGGTCGCCTGTCCTAATATCTCCTTATGTGGCTCGGTGTCAAATTTTATTTTGATTTACGCTCCTGTGAAGCGCCTTGGGACGTTTTACTACCTAAGAGGTGCTGTATAAAAGCAAGCTGTTGTTGGTGCTTCCTCCCCTCTGATCACTGAATGCTGCTGGAGTGCCAGAAGATGGGAACCTGCCACTATTCAGAGCCTCACCTCATATATGGGCGGAGAGTCAGTGTCTGGAGACTGTCTGACTGTCTCCATGGTGGAGCGCGAGCCTGTTCTCCCCAACACTCTCCAGCACAGATCACTGGACAACCGCCAGGAATTGGGGAGCTTGCCTGCTTTTCCCGTCTCCCCACCCTGCTGCCACCTTAATCCCAGGGGCACCGAGGAGAGCTGCCCCGCTGAGACCAGCTAACACAGCACAGACTGAACCTGGTCTGCCCGCCTCACCACCACACTCACACTCGCAGTTAGAGTAGCCTTGAGTAGCTCAACGGTGGCCGAGTGCAGACTCTGGCCGAGAAATGTGATGGCGCTGCGCCCGCTGTACAGGCGCACGACGGGCACCTAAGGGCCCAGCGTGGCGGGTGATGTGCCCTCGCTCATTCTGCGCTGGAAGTGGGGATTGGTCCGGGCTGCCTGATAGGCGCCTGAAACTGGTGTGGGGAGCGTTTCAAAAGTGAATCGGGGGGCATAACACGCGTTTCAGGCAACTCCGCCAGGTCGGACTGCAAATAACCGTGCGTGCTGCGCCGTGCTCCTCCCGACCCCACATTAACAACGCGGGTTAGGGAGAGGAAAGCGAGCGGAGCGTTAGAGAGAGAAAACCCACAAAGAAAAGGTTAGGGAGAAAGAGAGAGAGAAAAACGGCAAAAAGGAGAGAGATCACAGAAAGCAGAGAGAGGGAAGGAGTGTGAGGAAAGCAGATAATGGGCGAGAGAGAGCGAGAGAGGAGAGTAGAAAAAAGGTTAGAGAAAGAAAGAAAGAAAGTACTTGCATTTCTCCCGCGCCTTTCACGACCACCGGACGTCTCAAAGCGCTTTACAGCCAATGAAGCACTTTTTGAAGTGTGGTCACTGTTGTAATGTGGGAAACGCGGCAGCCAATTTGCGCACAGCAAGCTCCCACAAACAGCAATGTGATAATGACCAGATCATCTGTTTTTAGTGATGTTGATTGAGGGATTGATAAATATTGGGCCCAGGACACCGGGGAGAACGTCCCCCCTGCAGAGAAAGGGTTAGAGAGCAAGTGGAATTAGAGCGAGGGATACAGAGAAGGGAAAAATGAGGAAGGGAATAGAGAGTGAGGAAAACAAAGAAAAGGATGGAGAATGGCAGGGCCCAAAGGCAGGGGAAAATGGGACAATGAAAGAAGGAAATAAAGAAGGAAAATACACTGAAAAAAGAGGGGAGAGAAAAAAACGAAGCAAGGGGAAGACAATAAATAAGAGAGAAAGGAAGAGATTTAAGAACAAGTTGCCCATTTGATGAGATCTGAGTTAAAGATTTAGTTGATGAGGTTGTGCCGCAATTGGAATTATTAGTAACAGGATGTTCCAAAATATATATTTTAAATTCACAGAACAATTATAGTTAAAAGTTATCGAAATGATTTGAGGGCACAATGATCGGCAATGGTTGATTTGCTTACAGGACCATCCCCTGCTTTTCTGAGAATCTCAGCCTATACCTGGTAAGAGGCAGCCAAAGGCAACTTCAACAGGCCATTGACAAGTCAAAGCGGCTATCTTCTTCGGCATCTATGTAGGCTGGCATCGAGTTCATTCAAGTAGAGGGCTGGGGTAATTTTTGTCGAGTAATTTTTAAAGGTCTAGTCAGAAATGTAACATAACCTTGCTGGGATTTTTTTTTTAAAAGAGTACGCCGTTGTTTATTGTGTAGAGGTTGGGCGGGAGAATCTTTGAAATGAGTGTCTGCGCTGCACAGGGGTCCCCGGAGCTAACAATGGTACCCTCTTATGAATCATTACCGGAATCAGATAGAGGGTAAAGATAGGCTGACGTGAGTTACAGCGAGAGGGGGGGGGAGAGATACCTATACAGAGAAGGGAAAAATGAGGAAAGGATAGAGAGAGAGGAAAACTAAGAAAAGGATGGAGAATGGCAGGGGTGTTTTAGAGAGTGTGTACAGAGACGGGTTTATAAAGAGGCTATTTAATATTGACACTACTTTGTGGAATGAGTTTTGTCTCGTTGAGCAAATACGTCAAGGATATTTTATTGGGGATATTTTACTGTGAGACTTTAATTGAGGTTAAAAGCAGAAAGGGAGAGCATTGCCATGCTGCTCCAGTGGGGGGTGCTCCTGTCCTCCCGGCTGCAGGGCCACTGCTGGAGGTGGAGAGCTTTGTTTTAAACCAGCTTTCGGGAGATATCGTAGACTGATAGAGAGAGCTCGAGGCCGGCACGGCCCAGGGCATTCGCAAGGACGTTTGCTCGAGCGTATTTTACTGAGCGTAAAAAGAGTTTAATTGAAAGGCGGGTGGATGGTAAACAGGGCCCCTTATTTAGTGTTTAGACACGAGTGGGAGGTCTTGTTTTCGACGGTATTAGTGTGCTGTGTGTGAGCATAGTGGGCCAGAGGGTCGAAGGACTGCAAAATGTCTCTGGTGATGTTGGGCACAATTCCCTCCCCCCACCCCCCCATGATTGGCAATGTTTTAACACGAATGGTGTTAAATCGCACTTTTCATGTAGTAAAACGTCCCAAGGAGCAATTATCAAACATAATTTGGCAGTGAGCCACATAAGAAGAAATTGGGGCAGGTGATCAAAAGCTTGGTTGAACAGGCCAGTTTTAAGGAGCGTCTTAAAAGGAGGAGAGAGGCGGAGAGGTTTAGGGAGGGAATTCCAGAGCTCAGGGCCCAGGCAGCTGAAGGCACGGCCGCCAATGGTGGAGCGATGGAAATCAGGGGATGCGCAAGAGGCCAGAATTGGAGGAGCGCAGAGATCTCGGGGGGTTGTAGGGCCGGAGGAGGTTACAGAGATAGGGAGGGTTGTAGGGGCTGGAGGAGGTTACAGAGATAGGGAGGGTTGTAGGGGCTGGAGGAGGTTACAGAGATAGGGAGGGTTGTAGGGGCTGGAGGAGGTTACAGAGATAGGGAGGGTTGTAGGGGCTGGAGGAGGTTACAGAGATAGGGAGGGGTGTAGGGGCTGGAGGAGGTTACAGGGATAGGGAGGGTTGTAGGGGCTGGAGGAGGTTACAGAGATCTGGGAGGGTTGTAGGGCTGAAGGAGGTTACAGAGATAGGGAGGGGGGGCGAGGAGGTTACAGAGATAGGGAGGGTTGTAGGGGCTGGAGGAGGTTACAGAGATCTGGGAGGGTTGTAGGGCTGAAGGAAGTTACAGAGATCTGGGAGGGTTGTAGGGCTGGAGGAGGTTACAGAGATAGGGAGGGTTGTAGGGGCTGGAGGGGGTTACAGAGATCTGGGAGGGTTGTAGGGCTGGAGGAGGTTACAGAGATCTGGGAGGGTTGTAGGGCTGGAGGAGGTTACAGAGATAGGGAGGGTTGTAGGGGCTGGAGGGGGTTACAGAGATAGGGAGGGTTGTAGGGGCTGGAGGAGGTTACAGAGATAGGGAGGGTTGTAGGGGCTGGAGGAGGTTACAGTGATAGGGAGGATTGTAGGGGCTGGAGGAGGTTACAGAGATCTGGGAGGGTTGTAGGGCTGGAGGAGGTTACAGAGATAGGGAGGGGGCGAGGAGGTCACGGAGGAATTTGAAAACAAGGATGAGAATTTTAAAAATTGAGGCGTTGCTTAACCGGGAGCCAATGTAGGTCAGCGAGCACAGGGGGTGATGGGTGAACGGGACTGGGTGCAAGTGATATAGTCGGTAAATGAGGTCTGTCCTCCCCCACACTCGCCCTGCTCCGAGAGCTCAGTTTACCAGATCGGAAGATGATTAGATTTTATCAGCTCAAGGCAGTCTCTCCAGGCTAAAGAAAGGGGGAGAAACAAATTCAGCCCCTTAGCTCCTGCTCTTGTCTATGGTCTAGTGTCCCTGCTGGAGAGCGCAGGTGAGGGTAGGATTGGGCTCAGAGGTGATGAACCTCTCGGTCGAATAGCTTGCTGACATTCGCTCTCTAGGCTCACTCACACCTATTAGAAAAAAATTGCTTCCAGCTTTTCTGCAGAAATGATTTTTTTGTTGTTGAAAGAATGCGACAGGCAGTGATGGGGTTAAACGATGTCTTTCTCTCTCTCTCTCTCTCTAACTGACAATGACGGGTGTTCGAGGAGGTAAACAGCTGCTTGCCACCCTCCCCCACACAACTCCGGAGCCACCATGCCCCACACTCAGCTCCCACATCGACTCGCTGCTTCACACCTCCAGCCTCTTGGCCGCTCCCTGTACCTGACGCTCGCTCGCTCGCGCGCGCGTCGAGAGAGATCGCACTCTCCGTTCAGTCTTTCTGCTGCTCAGGGCTGCACTGTTACACAAAAAAAAACTAGAACTAGGGGGCATAGTCTTAGAATAAGGGGCTGCTCTTTCAAAACTGAGATGAGAAGGAACTACTTCACTCAGAGGGTGGTAGGTCCATGGAATATGCGGCCCCAAAAAGCTGTAGAAGCTACATCATTACATAAATTTAAAACAGAAATAGACAGTTTCCTAGAAGTAAAGGGAATTAAGGGTTACGGGGAGCGGGCAGGAATTTGGACATGAGTCTAGGTTCGGATCGGTCATGGCCCTGTGGGTAGCGTAGCCTGATCCTGCTCCTATTTCGTGTGTCCAATTCTGTTAGGTTCAGGAGATGGTTCTGTGATAGTAGATTGGCGGTTAGGATCAGATCAGCCATGATCTTATTGAATGGCGGAGCAGGCTCGAGGGGCCAATTGGCCGACTCCTGCTCCTATTTCTTATGTTCTTAAAACACCTTCCTCCCAGCCAAATCTGGAGCGACAGCAAAAACCCGACACTGGGAGGGTAATTTAGACTTTGTGCGATAGTGTAAGGGGGGTGAGGGCGAGTCATAGAATCATTACAGCACAGGAGGCCATTCGGCCCGTCGAGCCCGTGCCGACTCTCAGCCAGTCCCACTCCCCCCGCCCTTTCCCCGGAGCCCTGCAAATTTTCTTCCTTCAGGCACTTATCCAATTCCCCTTTTGAAAGCCACAATTGGGTCTGCCTCCACCACCCTTTCAGGCAGCGCATTCCAGATCCGTTTTTTCTTATGTCGCCTTTGGTTCTTCTGCCAATCACCTTAAATCGGTGTCCTCTGGTTCTCAACCCTTCTGCCAATGGGAACAGTTTCTCTCTCTCTACTCTGTCCAGACCCCTCATGATTTTGAACACCTCTATCAAGTCTCCTCTCGACCTTCTCTGCTCAAGGAGAACAACCCCAGCTTCTCCAGTCTCTCCACGGAACTGAAGTCCCTCATCCCTGGAATCATTCTCGTAAATCTTTTCTGCACCCTCTCTAAGGCCTTCACATCCTTCCTAAAGTGCGGTGCCCAGAATTGGACACAATACTCCAGTTGAGGCCGAACCAGTGTTTTATACAGGTTCATCATAACTTCCTTGCTTTTGTACTCTATGCCTCTATTTATGAAGCCCAGGATCCCGTATGCTTTTTTAACCGCTTTCTCAACCTGCCCTGTCACCTTCAATGATTTGTGCACATATACCCCCAGGTCTCTCTGTTCATGCACCCCCTTTAGGATTGTACTATTTAGTTTATATTGCCTCTCCTCGTTCTTCCTCCCAAAATGTATCACTTTGCACTTTTCTGCATTAAATTTCATCTGCCACGTGTCCGCCCATTCCACCAGCCTGTCTATGTCTTCCTGAAGTCTATCACTCTCCTCCTCACTGTTCACTATACTTCCAAGTTTTGTGTCATCTGCAAATTTTGAAATTGTGCCCTGTACACCCACATCCAAGTCATTAATATATATCAAGAAAAGCAGTGGTCCTAGAACCGACCCCTGGGAACACCACTGTATACCTTCCTCCAGTCTGAAAAACAACCGTTCACCACTACTCTCTGTTTCCTGTCACTTAGCCAATTTCGTATCCATGCTGCCACTGTCCCTTTTATTCCACGGGCTTCAACTTTGCTGGTGAGCCTATTATGTGGCACTTTGTCGACCGCCTTTTGGAAGTCCATGTACACCATATCAACCGCATTGCCCTCATCAACCCTCTCTGTTACCTCATCAAAAAACTCAATCAAGTTAGTTAAACACGATTTGCCTTTAACAAATCCGTGCTGGCTTTCCTTAATTAATCCACACTTGTCCAAGTGACTGTTAACTTTGTTCCTGATTATTGTTTCTAAAAGCTCCCCCACTACCGAGGTTAAACTGACTGGCCTGTAGTTGCTGGGTTTATCCTTACACCCTTTTTTGAATAAGGGTGTAACATTTGCAATTCTCCAGTCATCTGGCACCACTCCTGTATCTGAGGAGGATTGGAAGATTATGGCCAGTACCTCCGCGATTTCCTCCTTAACCTCCCTCAATATCTAAGATGCATCCCATCTGGTCCTGGTGACTTATCAACTTTAAGTTCAGACAGCCTTTCTAGTACCTCCTCTTTATCAATTTTTATCTCCAGTACCTCCTCTTTCACTGTGACTTTGGCAGCATCCTCTTGCTTGGTGAAGACAGATACAAAGTACTCATTTAGTATCTCAGCCATACCCTCTGCCTGCATGCGTAGGTCTCCTTTTTGGTCCCTAATAGGCCCCACCCCTCCTCTTACTACCCGTTTACTATTGATATGCCTATAGAAGACTTTTGAATTCCCTTTTATGTTGGCTGCCATTCTATTCTCATACCTTCTCTTTGCCCCTCTTATTTTCTCTTTCACTTCCCCTCTGAACTTTCTATATTCAGCCTGATTCTCACTTGTATTCTCAACCTGACATCTGTCATATATGCTCTTCTTCTGCTTCATCTTACTCGCTATCTCTTTCGTCATCTAGGGAGCTCTGGCTTTAGTTGCCTTACCTTTTCCCCTCGTGGGAATGTACCTCGACTGTACCTGAACTATTTCCTCTTTAAAGGCAGCCTATTGTTCAATTACAGTTTTGCTTGCCAATCTTTGATTCCAGTTTACCCGGGCCAGATCCGTTCTCAACCCACTGAAATTTGCCTTCCTCCAATTAAGTATTTTTATTCTAGATTGCTCCCTGTCCTTTTCCATAGCCAATCTAAACCTTATGATACTATGATCACTGTTCCCTAAATGTTCCCCTACACTTGCTCCACTTGACCTACCTCAGTCCCCAGAACCAGATCCAGCAATGCCTCCTTCCTCGTTGGGCCGTAAACATACTGATCAAGAAAGTTCTCCTGAACACACTTCAGAAATTCTTCCCCATCTCTGCCCTTTACACTATTACTAGCCCAGTCTATATTAGGATAGTTGAAGTCCCCCATTATCACTACTCTATAGTTCTTCCACCTCTCTGTAATTTCCCTGCAAATTTGCTCCTCTATATCTTTCCCACTAGTTGGTGGCCTATAGAATACACCGAGTAGTGTAATGGCACCTCTATTATTTCTTAACTCTAACTAAACAGATTCTGTCCTTGACCCCCTCCAGGACATCCTCTCTCTCCAGCACTGTAACATTCTCCTTAACCAATACTGCCACCCCACCTCCTTTCTTTCTTTCCCTATCTTTCCTGAACACCTTCTATCCAGGGATATTTAAAACCCAATCCTGCCCTTCTTTGAGCCAGGTCTCCATTATGGCCACAACATCATATTCCCTGTGGCTATTTGCACCTGCAGCTCACCAACCGGCAGCCATCATACATCTCTCCTCATTCTGCTGAACATCGGGAAATGTAAAACAGGCTGCTGATTTGCTATCGCCCGCTTAAACTATCAAAATTAGAAAGAAGTGAAAGAACTTGCATTTCTACATCGCCTGTCAGATCCTCAGGACGTCCCAAATTTACAGCCAATGAAGGACTTTTTTTGAAGTGTGGTCACTGTTGTAATGTAGGAAACGTGGCAGCCAGTTTGCGCACAGCAAGTTCCCACAAACAGCAATGTGATAATGACCGGATCATCTGTTTTTGTGATGTTGGTTGAGGGAGAAATATTGGCCCCAGGACACCGGGGAGAACTCCCCCCTGCTCTTCTTCCAATAGTGGCCGTGGGATCTTTTACATCCACCTGAAAGGGCAGACGGGACCTCAGTTTAACGTCTCATCCGAAAGACGGCACCTCTGACAGTGCGGCGCTCCCTCAGTACTGCTTCTCCGACAGTGCGGCGCTCCCTCAGTACTGCCCCTCCGACAGTGCAGCGCTCCCTCAGTACTGCCCCTCCGACAGTACGGCGCTCCCTCAGTACTGCCCCTCCGACAGTGCAGCGCTCCCTCAGTACTGCCCCTCCGACAGTGCGGCGCTCCCTCAGTACTGCCCCTCCGACAGTGCGGTGCTCCCTCAATACTGCCCCTCCGACAGTGCGGCACTCCCTCAGTACTGCCCTTCCGACAGTGCAGCGCTCCCTCTGTACTGCCCCTCCGACAGTGCGGCGCTCCCTCAGTACCGCCCCTCCGACAGTGCGGCGCTCCCTCAGTACTGCCCTTCCGACAGTGCAGCGCTCCCTCTGTACTGCCCCTCCGACAGTGCGGCGCTCCCTCAGTACCGCCCCTCCGACAGTGTGGCGCTCTCTCAGTACTGCCCCTCCGACAGTGCGGCGCTCCCTCAGTACCGCCCCTCCGACAGTGCGGCGCTCTCTCAGTACTGCCCCTCCGACAGTGCGGCGCTCCCTCAGTACTGCCCCTCCGACAGTGCAGCGCTCCCTCTGTACTGCCCCTCCGACAGTGCGGTGTTCCCTCTGTACTGCCCCTCCGACAGTGCGGTGCTCCCTCTGTACTGCCCCTCCAACAGTGAATCCTTCCACTGCCTCACACTCATACAAGGGACCTGGGTGACCTTGTACACAAATCACAGAAAGTTAACATGCAGGTGCAGCATGCAATTAGGAAAGCAAATGGTATGTTAGCCTTTATTACAAAACAATTGAAATATAAGAGTAAAGAAGTCTTACTGCAATTATATAGGGCCTTGGTGAGACCATACCTGGAGTACTGTGTACAGTTTTGGTCTCCTTACCTAAGGAAGGATATACTTGCATTGGAGTAAGTGCAATGAAGGTTCAGTGGATTGATTCCTGGGATGGGGGCGTTGCCCCATGAGGAGATTTTGGGCCGACAAGGCCTATATTCCCTAGAGTTTAGAAGAATGAGAGGGGATCTCATTGAAACATATAAAATTCTTAAAGGGTAGATGCAGGGAGGATGTTTTCCTGGCTGGGGAGCCTAGAACGAGGGGTCACAGTCTCAGAATAAGGGGTCGGCCATTTAGGACTGAGATGAGGAGAAATTTCTTCACTCAGAGGGTGGTGAATCTTTGGAATTCTCTACCCCAGAGGGCTGTGGAGGTTCAGTTGTTGAGTATATTCAAGACAGAGATCGAGAGATTTTTCGATACTAAGGGATATGGGGATTGAGCGGGAAAGTGGAGTTGAGGCAGAAGATCAGCCATGATCTTATTGAATGGCAGAACAGGCTCGAAGGGCTGAATGGCCGACTCCTGCTCCTATTTCTTATGTTCTCCAAGGGAAGGGGGTGGAGATACGAAAGCAACAACCAACTCTCTCGACTGTGCCACTGGAATCAGGATATCCTGACATTAGAGCACCGCTGGGATCAGTAGTGGACCAGACTCCCAATGAGAGATGACTTCCCGGTTCGACAGAAAACTCCCTCCCCCAATCGTAAACACGGCCCCTGAATCCCACCCTGACAATTCTATTTAACCATTCATTTCCTTGGGTTAAAGTTCAACTTACAGGTTGAGGAGGAGCGTTAAGTGAAAGGTCGACATCAGCGAACTAAAATGTCCTCCTCGTCCGTGCTTGACTAAGAACAACATCACTGTCACCTTTTTAAAAAAAAACTTGTGTTCCCAAACGTTTAGAATGAAGAGTTGCACGAATTATTTTTCTGAGACCAGCATTTTCCTGCGCTTTTTATCTCTCTACAAGCCTGAACCTGCAGATCCCCCCCAGAAACAATCGACGCCGCCTCCATCTTTGAGCAATGCATTGTGAAACACGGCCTGTTTGCCTGGCGCTGGTGATGACTCATTGTGTTAGCCATGGATGTGTGTGCATTCTTGATTTGCATATACGTTACTTTCAACCACAGTACCAGATAGAGAGGGAGCGTAAAGCTGGGATCCAAAGAGTTAATATCAACGCGGCAGATTCAGAACCGAGTCCCTCAGTGCACCGAACTCCGTTACAAAGAAAGGACCCCCATTTCTCCCGCGCCTTTCACCACCGCAGGACGTCCCAAAGCGCTTCACAGCCAATGAAGTACTTTTTTTGAAGTGTGGTCGCTGTTGTAATGTAGGAAACGCGGCAGCCAATTTGTGCACAGCAAGCTCCCACAAATAGAAATGAGATAAATGACCAGATCATCTGTTTTAGTGATGATGGTTGAGGGATAAATATTGACCCCAGGACACCGGGGAGAACTCCCCCTGCTCTTCTTCCAATAGTGGCAGTGGGATCTTTTACATCCACCTGAGAGGGCAGACGGGGCCTCGGTTTAATGTCTCATCTGAAAGACGGCACCACCGACAGTGCAGCACTCCCTCAGTACTGCCCCTCCGACAGTGCGGCCCTCCCTCAGTACTGCCCCTCCGACAGCGCGGCACTCCCTCAGTACTGCCCCTCCGACAGTGCGGCGCTCCCTCAGTACTGCCCCTCCGACAGTGCGGCGCTCCCTCAGTACTGCCCCTCCGACAGTGCGGCGCTCCCTCAGTACTGCCCCTCCGACAGTGCGGCGCTCCCTCAGTACTGCCCCTCTGACAGTGCGGCGCTCCCTCAGTACTGCCCCTCCGACAGTGCGGTGCTCCCTCAGTACTGCCCCTCTGACAGTGCGGCGCTCCCTCAGTACTGCCCCTCCGACAGTGCGGCGCTCCCTCAGTACCGCCCCTCCGACAGTGCGGCGCTCCCTCAGTACCGCCCCTCCGACAGTGCGGCGCTCCCTCAGTACTGGCACCGAGTGTCGGTCTGGATTATGAGCTCAAGTCTCTGGAGTGGGGCTCGAACCCACAACCTTCTGACTCAGAGGCGAGGGTGCTACCCACTGAGCCATCACTGACACCTATCATAAAGCAGGGCCACGCTCTTTGTGTTATTGGGCGGTGATGGTCACAGATCGGTGAGTTAACTCAGGCTCCTTTGTCTTTATTGGATGAGTTTTGTGCTGTTGGAGGTGTGGGTTGCTGGTGCTGGGAACTGGAACACTTTCCCTCTCAGGCACTCACCCGTCTCCTGAAAGAGCAGCGGCGACTGTACAGCCGGGTGATTGGAGTAAGGGTCAACAGAGGGGATTGTGAATACTCTTGGATGGATCGGGAGACTTGGAAGATATACAGGTGCAGCATAGTTGCATGCAGATTATAACTCCCTCTACACTGCCCCAACCTCAATCCGAGAGACAGCTGCAACATTGTCATATTCGCCCATTCACCACACCAGCAGTCAGAATTTTACAGCACAGGAGGAGGCCATTCGGCCCATCGTGCCTGTGCCGGCTCTTTGGTCGAGCTCTCCAATTAGTCCCACTCCCCCCTGCTCTCTCCCCACAGCCCTGCACATTTCTCCTTTTCAAGTATTTATCAATTCCCCTTTTGAAAGTTACTATTGAATCTGCTTCCACCGCCCTTTCAGGCAGCGCGTTCCAGATCACAACAACTCGCTGCGCAACTTTTTTTTGAAGGAAAGAAAGAAAAGAGAGAAAAGAAAAAAAGAAAGTACATTTTAAAGTGTAGTCACTGTTGTAATTTAGGAAACGTGGCCACCAATTTGTACACAGCAAGCTCCCACAAACAGCAATGTGAGAATGACTTTTTGAAGAGTTTGTCACGGCACTGTGGGGAGCAGGCTGGGGCGGTGTTTGCTTTGCGAGGACCCCTTGCAAAGGTTTGGTTTGGGGCCCTTACATTTCACGAGTCAATGATAGTGATCAGTGGATGCCCGAGGGACCCCTGACCGGCTCGGGGGCCTCCCGTGCAATTGCATGAGTCGCTCGGGCCTGGTGGAACAGTGTGCGGGGCGACGCACTCTCAGCAGAACTAGGGGACATAATCTTAGAATAAGGGGCTGCTCTTTCAAAACTGAGATGAGGAGAAACTTTTTCACTCAGAGGGTAGTAGGTCTGTGGAATTTGCTGCCCCAGGAAGCTGTGGAAGCTACTTCATTAAATAAATTTAAAACAGAAATAGACCGTTTCCTAGAAGTAAAGGGAATTAGGGGTTACGGGGAGCGGGCTGGAAATTGGACATGAGTTTGAGTTCGGATCGGTCAAGGCCCTGTGGGTGGCGGAGCGGGCCCAGGGGCCGAGTAGCCTGGTCCTGCTCCTGCTTCTTGTGTTCTTTAGAGTTGAGGTTGGATCAGATCAGCCATGATCTCATTGAATGGCGGAGCAGGCTCGAGGGGCCGATTGGTCTACTCCTGCTCCTATTTCTTATGTTCTTATGAACAAGAGAGGAAAGTTCACAGCAGCACCAAGCACAGCCATGCCAATTAACGAGAGACGCAATAGGTTGCAGAAGAGAGGTTAGGGGTGAGAAAACGCAGAGCTATCAGACAAGAGGTTTTCTGGTGCATGGTGTCCGGCAGTGTGAGAAAGGGGTTCGGAGCAGCTCCTCAGAACCCTGGCACTCCACACACTGCAAGACTGCCTGCCCACCACATCATGCATTGTATGCAGGAACATGCTGCAATATTAAAAGATTTCCTCACTGGTATTTTCAATAGTCTGACAGACAAGGCTCACCGAGGGAGAGGTCAGTGGAAGGAACTCTTGATGAGCAAAAATAAACAGTTTTAACAAAAGCTCCTCCCTTGTGGGAGATATTTAAGAGTTGGTGTTACTTCCCCCTGCCTGGCTATTTTGGGCTTTCCTGCTCTGAGCAGGTCCTCGGCTGGGGTTGAACTCACAGCCCAGCAGTGGGAAGCTCTGTAAGCTGCGTCGCTCTTGCTGGGTGTCTCTCTCACTCCCGAAGGTGCTGACCCTGCTGGGGTTCCCGCTCTGTGAAGCCTCTGCTACCTCGCCCGAGGGACGACCCTTCGTGCCTTGGCAGCTGATGCCATCACACCCGAGTCACACACCATCCCAACTTGGAAATACATCGCCGTTCCTTCATCGTCGCTGGGTCAAAATCCTGGAACTCCCTCCCTAACAGCACTGTGGGAGCACCTTCACCACACAAACCCCACGATTAGATTCCAGCCTGTAACTCACTCCCGGGTATCCGTTATTCTATATATAAACCCCCCGAACCCCTCGATTAGATTCCAGCCTGTAACTCACTCCCGGGTATCCGTTATTGTATATATAAACCCCCCCGAACCCCTCGATTAGATTCCAGCCTGTAACTCACTCCCGGGTATCCGTTATTCTATATATAAACCCCCCGAACCCCACGATTAGATTCCAGCCTGTAACTCACTCCCGGGTATCTGTTATTCTATATATAAACCCCCCGAACCCCTCGATTAGATTCCAGCCTGTAACTCACTCCCGGGTATCCGTTATTGTATATATAAACCCCCCGAACCCCTCGATTAGATTCCAGCCTGTAACTCACTCCCGGGTATCCGTTATTGTATATATAAACCCCCCGAACCCCTCGATTAGATTCCAGCCTGTAACTCACTCCCGGGTATCCGTTATTGTATATATAAACCCCCCGAACCCCTCGATTAGATTCCAGCCTGTAACTCACTCCCGGGTATCCGTTATTCTATATATAAACCCCCCGAACCCCTCGATTAGATTCCAGCCTGTAACTCACTCCCGGGTATCTGTTATTCTATATATAAACCCCCCGAACCCCTCGATTAGATTCCAGCCTGTAACTCACTCCCGGGTTGCCCCCAAAACCATTCCTAATTTTGAAAGACTGAGGGCAGAATTTTCATTGACCCGTGGAGGTGGGTTTGGGGGCGTGTGGGGGGTTAAAATTGCGAAAACTGGCGGGTGGGCACAAGCCCGCCTCCATCCCGCCTCCACGCAATTTTCATTAAATCGTGTCTGCTGGTCCCGACTCCGTCCCGCCTTTAAGAGGCGGGATAGGCTGTTAAGGTCCTTAACAAGCACTAAATTGCCTCTATAATGCCATTTTGAAAGGCCTTTGTGATTTTAACCCTTTTTCTACGTGAAGCACGCCTGTTCTGAACCACGAAGTGAAACCAGCCGGGAGCACATTTCAATAGCTGACTATCAGCTGCAGGTCCACTATTACAACGTCGTCGTTGTCGTGGCGGTGGTGGAAGAAGTGGAATAATATAATATGAGTGGTGGTGGTGCAAAAATATCTGGGAGCAGACTTAGGGCTGCTGCTCATTTTGCTTCCAGGTCCTCTCACAGCAAAGGCCAGGCAGTCTTTGCAGACCTTGAAGGCGACTTTCAGACTGAAAACACTAATTGGGTCATGGGTTCCCACATGCTGGAACTCAATTGCCCAATTAGGTGAAAATCACATCAATCTCCCACATCCAATTGCAGTCGGGTGGATAACACGACCCCAGCCCGCCCCAGTATCAAAATCCAGCTCTGAGAGTAAATTACGTTATTTGATGATTTTGAACTCTCTCCCTTAAAAAGCTGTTGAGGCTGGGGGTCAATTGAAATTTTCAAAACTGAGATGGTTAGATTTTTGTTGGGTGAGGGTATTAAGGGTTACGGAACCAAGGCGGGTGGATGGAGTTAAGATACAGATCAGCCGTGATCAGATTGAATGGCAGGACTTTCCTGTTCCTACGTACCTGTCACATAAACGTTTCTGCTTTGCCTTTTATGGAGCTTTTTCCGACTGGGAGTTGATTGAGATTATAAAGAGAGGAAGTATTGTCAGGGAGCAGATATCGGGGGGTTCGGTCCCAGGCCGTTGCTCCGAGCAGGGACGTCTCTAACCTCTGGCCAGGGGTTCGAATGGACGATTAGTTGGCATTAGGAGAGCGTGGCAGTCACCAGCTCAAACACCGAGAGCCAGGGGAGGGGGAGGGAGAGTGGGTGGGGGAGGGAAGTGGGTGGGTGTGGGGGTGAGGGGGGGTGAGGGGGAGTGGGGGTGAGGGTGAGGGGAGTGGGGGTGGGGGTGGGGGTGAGGGGGAATGGGGGTGAGGGGGAGGGGAGTGGGGGTGAGGGGGAGTGGGGGTGAGGGGGAGTGGAGGGGAAGTGGGGGGGAGTGGGAGTGAGGGGGAGGGGAGTGGGAGTGAGGGGGAGGGAGAGGGAAGTGGGGGTTGAGGGAGAGTGGGGGTGAGGGGGAGGGGAGGGGAGTGGAAGGGTGAGGAGTGGGAGTGAGGGGGAGGGGAGTGGGGGGTGAGGGGGAGGGAAAGGGGAGTATGGGCTTGAGGGGGAGGTGAGTGGGGGTGAGGGTGAGGAGGGGGGGAGGGGAGTGGGGGGTTGAGGGTGAGGAGGGGGAGGGGAGGGGAGTGGGGGGTGAGGAGTGGGAGTGAAAGGGAGGGGGAGGGGAGTGGGGGGTGAGGGGGAGGAGGGGGGGAGGGGAGTATGGGGTTGAGGGTGAGGAGGGGGTGAGGGGAGGGGAGTGGGGGGGTGACGGTGAGGAGGGGGTGAGGGGAGGGGAGTGGGGAGGGGAATGGGGGTGAGGGTGAGGAGTGGAAGTGAAGGGGAGGGGGAGGGGAGTGGGGGGTGAGGGTGAGGAGGGGGGGAGGGGGAGGGGAGTGGGGGGTGAGGAGTGGGAGTGAAGGGGAGGGGGAGGGGAGTGGGGGGGAGTGAGAGGGTGGGGAGTGGGAGTGAAGGGGAGGGGGAGGGGAAGGGAGTGGGAGGGTGGGGAGTGGGAGTGAAGGGGAGGGGGAGGGGAGTGGGGGGTGAGGAGTGGGAGTGAAGGGGAGGGGGAGGGGAGTGGGGGGTGAGGGGGAGTGAGAGGGTGGGGAGTGGGAGTGAAGGGGAGGGGGAGGGGAAGGGAGTGGGAGGGTGGGGAGTGGGAGTGAAGGGGAGGGGGAGGGGAGGGGAGTGGGAGGGTGGGGAGTGGGAGTGAAGGGGAGGGGAGTGGGGGGTGAGGGTGAGGAGGGGGTGAGGGGAGGGGAGGGGAGGGGGAGGGGAGTGGGGGTGACGGTGAGGAGGGAGGGGCAGGGACAGGTTGCAGCTGCCTGATTCAATGGATTTTGTCAATGCGAAAACCTCGAAAACCTCAAAGGCCCCCCACCCCCCTGATTCCGAGATGTTCGCAGGCGACAGCAGCTCGCACCAGTCAGCTCACAGCAGCTGTCAAAACAGCTGGGCAAAAACCACCAGAGCACCTGATGAGAGCAGAGATCCCGTCACCACTGAACACGCCTGTGCGACAACAGGAAAACCAGCTCCCGCGGCACAAGTGACTGCGGAGTGTTGGAGCGCCCGGCTCGGAGTGTGGGTGACAGGCAACTTAATAGATGCAGCCTATTCCACTTAAGGGTTTAAAATATTCCAATAAGTTACTGTGCCCAGTTCTGGTCTCCATATCCCACACTTGGAGCACTGTGCCCAGTTCTGGTCTCCACATACCACACTTGGAGTTACTGTGCACAGTTCTGGTCTCCATATCCCACACTTGGAGTTACTGTGCACAGTTCTGGTCTCCATATCCCACACTTGGAGTTACTGTGCACAGTTCTGGTCTCCATATCCCACACTTGGAGCACTGTGCACAGTTCTAGTCTCCATATTCCACACTTGGAGCACTGTGCACAGTTCTGGTCTCCATATCCCACACTTGGAGTTACTGTGCACAGTTCTGGTCTCCATATCCCACACTTGGAGTTCCTGTGCACAGTTCTGGTCTCCATATTATTAAAAAGGATATTGAGGCACTGGAGAAGGTGCAAAAAAATTTACAAGGATGATACCAGAACTGAGAGGTTATACTTATCAGGAACGATTGAACAGGCTGGGGCTCTTTTCTCTAGAAAACAGAAGACTGAGGGCTGACCTAATAGAGGGCTTTAAAATGATGAAAGGTTTGATACGGTAGACGTAGAGAAGATGTTTCACTTGTGGGGGAGACCAGAACTAGGGGCCATCAATATAAGATAGTCACTAATAAATCCAATAGGGGATTTAGGAGAAACTTCTTCACCCAGAGAGTGGGGAGAATGTGGAACTCGCTACCACAGGGAGTGGTTGAGGCGAAAAGCAGAGATACATTTAAGGGGAAGCTGGATAAACACATGAGGGAGAAAGGAATAGAAGGATATGCTGATAGGGTTAGATGAAATTCCAGCCTGTAAATCACTCCCGGGTATCTGTTATTCTATATATAAACCCCCGAACCCCTCAATTAGATTCCAGCCTGTAACTCACTCCTGGGTATCGGTTATTCTATATATAAACCCCCCCGAACCCCTCGATTAGAGTCCAGCCTGTAAATCACTCCCGGGTATCTGTTATTCTATATATAAACCCCCGAACCCCTCGATTAGATTCCAGCCTGTAACTCACTCCTGGGTATCTGTTATTCTCTATATAAACCCCCCAAACCCCTCGATTAGATTCCAGCCTGAATATGATCTTTATAGAATATTTAGGGGTAAAAATTGGGTTGCGGCCCCTTTGGGGCGCTACCTTCACCGGGGCGCTAAAGTTAGCACCCCTGCGGCCGATTTTCCCAGGAAGCGCCCCGAGAGGGAGGAGGGGAGCTACTGGAAGTGCCCCGAGAGGGAGGAGGGGCGCTACTGGAAGCGCCCCGCGTCCCTCTTGGGGCGCTGCGAGCCAAAACTGTGGCGCCGCGGTACTGCGGGCCTTCCACCCCTTCTTAATGGGGAGGGGCCTGGCACAGCCGGGCCACCAGGGATCGGGAGTGCCAGCAAACAAGCGGAGAGCAGCCAGCACCCCGTTGGGGGGGGGCTTCACGGGGGCCGGGGACAGCAACGGGGGCAGGTGCTGGCAGGCGGCCAGCAACAAAAATGGCCGCCCGCCACCTCCCCTTTAACTAGCGCCGCCCCGGCCGCAGGTAGGCCCCCCTGACCCCGGCGGACATAGCTTCCGGCGGTAAGTCGGGGGGGCGCCACCCAATATTACAGCCGGGGCGCGAGCGGGGCGCTGAATTTCGCGGGAGGTGTTAGCGGCGCCGCGCCCGGGCGCTAGTTGATTTGCGCCCCGTTAGGGCCCTCTTAGGGCGCTAATGGGAGGCGCAAATCAACCGAATTTAGCCCCCTTACTTCTTTCAGTTAATGAATTAGAAAGAGATAACATGGCACATTAACATTTATATCCCAAAAATAGATTCGAACCAGCTGATTACCTGTGATTGTTTTATTTTTTATATGATTAAATTTTTGAACTGTACACGTGAATTCTAACAGTCTAAATAAATGCTTTGTCTATCTTCCAAACTTCTAAATCAAATGATTGCCCCTCTCTGCGGCTCATCTTATTGGGCGGGTGTTTCAGAGAATGTCAGTTGCTGCAAAGTTTATCTGAACTCTTTAAAAAGTAATTTCAGTTTAAAACTCCCCCACAAGACAGTCGGGGATGAGAAACATCGAACGAAGGGTGTCTGCTGGAGCAGGTTAAACTCAGCAAAGCCCCTGACACGCAGAGATACTGTCAGATAACGAGACAGCAGTGACTGTAACACAGCGTTAATGGGGAAGCAATCGCAGATTTCTTAGAAAAAAGCAAAATATTTTCAAAACACAGGTATGTCTACCTCATCTCAATATTTTCACTTCAATATTCTTTCTTCTCGTTATTAGAACTGAATAAATTCCACCTAGTTGCCGAGCTCTGTTTAAACGCAGACTACCGATTTGTGTAGTTCCAGAAATAAAAACCACCCCCCCTCCCACCGCACCTGGCCCCTTCTTCCTCCCTTTCGTTTGTTAAACGTGTAACAATTAATAGCCTCGTTTGCCAAGGGCATGCGGTTGTGATTTGTTTTTGTCGATCTGTTAATTGTCACTGAACTAAAAAAACACAAAACACTTGAAATACAACAGCAAGTCCGTCAGTGTCTGAAAAGAGAAAGGGCAAGTCATATCCCTCGGGCACGGACTTGTTCCCAGAAGGTCCCAGACCTGGGCCTTTGTCAGGAGAGTTCTGGTGTCGGCCCTTAGGCAGAACGTATCCCAGGTGTGGGTCCTTGTCCACAACCTACTTCCTTCTAATTGTCTGAACTCCTCATCTGTTCCCAAAGTTTCACGTTCGAGGCAGAGCTAGGAGGCGTTTCTTTCATAGAAACATAGAAAAATAGGAGCAGGAGTCGGCCCTTCGGCCCTTCGAGCCTGCTCCGCCATTCAATATGATCATGGCTGATCCTCTATCTCAATACCATATTCCCGCTCTCTCCCCATACCCCTTGATGCCTTTTGTGTCTAGAAATCTATCTATCTCCTTCTTAAATATATTCAGTGACTTGGCCTCCACAGCCTTCTGTGGTAGAGAATTCCACAGGTTCACCACCCTCTGAGTGAAGAAATTTCTCCTCATCTCAGTCCTAAATGTCCTACCCCATATCCTGAGACTGTGACCCCTCGTTCTAGACCCCCCCAGCCAGGGGAAACATCCAGCCTGTCTAGCCCTGTCAGAATTTTCCACGTTTCAATGAGATCCCCTCTCATTCTTCTAAACTCTAGTGAATACAGGCCTAGTCGACCCAATCTCTCCTCATACGACAGTCCTGCCATCCCAGGAATCAGTCTGGTGAATCTTCGCTGCACTCCCTCTATGGCAAGTATATCCTTTCTTAGGTAAGGAGACCAAAACTGCACACAGTACTCCAGGTGTGGTCTCACCAAGGCCCTGTACAACTGTAGTAAGACATCCTTGCTCCTGTACTCAAATCCTCTTGCAATGAAGGCCAACATACCATTTGCCTTCCTAACTGCTTGCTGCACCTGCATGTTTCGCTTTCAGTGACTGGTGTACAAGGACACCCAGGTCCCTTTGTACATCAGCATTTCCCAATCTATCACCATTTAAATAATACTCTACCTTTCTGTTTTTCCTACCGAAGTGGATAACTTCACATTTATCCACGTTATACTGCATCTGCCATGTATTATTGGCCCAGAAATTAAACATCGATGGTTCCCGCGGGGGTAAGGATTCCCCGTGATATCGCACTCCGCGCCTACCTTTTTGTTTGGGGCCCACACGAACTTTAGTTTCAAAGCCTCTCCCTGTTGCAACTGTGCAGTGCTTGCGTATCCCAGAGGCGCAATTAGTTCGTGCGAGCTCTGGGATCACGTGATTCAGTTAGAGCCAATGGCAGCACACCATCTTTCATTCATAGTTTTAACAGCAAGGGCTGTCAAAGCTATGAATACTACAAACCCCCAAAAGAACAGCTAAACCTCAATTAAATTTAAAAAAAAGCCATCACATTAATAAAATAAGTATAGTTAAATAAATTAACCACTTTAAACAAAAAATTTAATTTTTGAAAAAATTTAAAATCTTTTTAAAAGTTATAAAAATAAACTTAGCTTTCTTTAAAGTCTCTAAAAAAGATAAACCTGTTGAAAAAAATTTAAAATAACACTTCATTAACTACTTACCTTGTTAAAAGGGGGTCCTACGCCTGCTTTCTTAATGTGTAAAATCTTCACCACTTACCTGCGCGTTCAAAGCTGGAAAAATAACTAAGTGTGCTGCGTGCGCACAGCCTGTAGCGCGCACGTGGTTCACTTAGGAACCGCCCCCTTTGCAATTCACGAAGTGCCGGTTTCCCGCGCATGCGCAATGCATGCAGGAAACCGGCAATTCGGGATCTAATACGCGAGAGTACACAGTGCGTACTCTCGCGTATTAGGTTTAATTTTCGGGCCATTATGTTTGTGCTGTAGCACGTTCCTCTTGGTGTGCTTGTCGTGATCGCTCTGTGTGTGTGTGTGTGAGGCGATGTCTCTTCATTCAGTTCGACTGACGCTCAAGTCAAGTATCCCCGTCGTGCTTGGAGGACCGGGTAACCGAGAAACGGGCCGGATTTCTCAGAAATCGTTATATTTTCTCCCTCTGGTAAATAGGAACGTACCTTGGGGGGGGGGGAGGAGGGGCCAATGTTTCAAAATGCCGCCTTGTCATGTCCCACTGCAGGGAAACATTTTTAGCGACAGCTCAAAAGAGAAATGTCTTCAACAACAACAACCCGCCTTTATTTGTTTTAATTCATTCCGGGGATCTGGGCGTCGCTGGCAAGGCCGGCATTTATCGCCCATCCCTAACTGCCCTTGAGAAGGTGGTGGCAAGCCGCCTTCTTGAACCGCTGCAGTTCATAGCGGTTTGTTACAACTGAGTGTCTTGCTAGGCCATTTCAGAGACAGTCAACCACATTGCTGTGGGTCTGGAGTCACATATAGGCCAGACCGGGTAAGGGCGACAGATTTCCTTCCCTAAAGAACATTAGTGAACCAGATGGGTTTTTACAACAATCCGATAATTTCATGGTCACCATTACTGATACTAGCTGTTCATTCCAGATTTAATTAATTGACTAGGTCATATTTACTGATTTATTAACTCAAATTAAATTCCCCAGCTGCTGTGGTGGGATTTGA
This sequence comes from Squalus acanthias, assembly GCA_030390025.1. Taxonomy (NCBI): domain Eukaryota; kingdom Metazoa; phylum Chordata; class Chondrichthyes; order Squaliformes; family Squalidae; genus Squalus; species Squalus acanthias. The sequence continues at coordinate 210,205 of JASTWF010000075.1, read as the reverse complement.
ATTCATATTGCCAGGATCCATTAGTCCAGGCCTCTGGATTACTAATCCAGTAACATAACCACTATGCTACCCATAAGTAACATAGTAAAATGTTCCAAAGCACTTCACAGGAGAAATTTGACATCAAGCCACATAAGGAGATATTAGGACAGGCGACCAGAAGCTTGGCCAAAGAGGTCAGTTTTAAGGAGCGGTTTAAAGGAGGAGAGAGAGGCGGAGAGGTTTAGGGAGGGAATTCCAGAGCTCAGGGCCCAGGCAGCTGAAGGCACGGCCGCCAATGGTGGGGGGAAAGGTCTTTGCTGAGAGATGTTTGTTTGGGGTTAGCAGGAGGTGGCCGGTGTTGTTCGAATCACAATGGCATGATAGCGATCCAGACGGTTTGAGCCATTCTGCTCGCATCTTTATAAACAAGGTCGAGGCTGAAGATGGAGTTTCTTTAACAAGGTCCACTGATACCTTGGCTGGCAAAAAAATTCAGGGTTTATACTCTACGTCATTCCATTTTAGTTGCCGTTCCTGGATTACACTGTTTATAGATGTCAGCCATGGCTCAGTGGAGAGCTCTCTCTCTCTGTCTCCTGAGTTAGAAGGTCGGGGGTTCGAGCCCCCACTCCACTTGAACACAAAATGCAGGCCGACACTCCCAGTACTGAGGGAGCGCCGCACTGTCGGAGGGGCAGTACTGAGGGAGCGCCGCACTGTCGGAGGGGCAGTACTGAGGGAGCGCCGCACTGTCGGAGGGGCAGTACTGAGGGAGCGCCGCACTGTCGGAGGGGCAGTACTGAGGGAGCGCCGCACTGTCGGAGGGGCAGTACTGAGGGAGCGCCGCACTGTGGGAGGGGCAGTACTGAGGGAGCGCTGCACTGTGGGAGGGGCAGTACTGAGGGAGCGCCGCATTGTCGGAGGGGCAGTACTGAGGGAGCGCCGCACTGTCGGAGGGGCAGTACTGAGGGAGCGCCGCACTGTCGGAGGGGCAGTACTGAGGGAGCGCCGCACTGTCGGAGGGGCAGTACTGAGGGAGCGCCGCACTGTCGGAGGGGCAGTACTGAGGGAGCGCCGCACTGTGGGAGGGGCAGTACTGAGGGAGCGCTGCACTGTGGGAGGGGCAGTACTGAGGGAGCGCCGCACTGTCGGAGGGGCAGTACTGAGGGAGCGCCGCACTGTCGGAGGGACAGTACTGAGGGAGCGCCGCACTGTCGGAGGGGCAGTACTGAGGGAGCGCCGCACTGTCGGAGGGGCAGTACTGAGGGAGCGCCGCAGTGTGGGAGGGACAGTACTGAGGGAGCGCTGCACTGTCGGAGGTGCCGTCTTTCGGATGAGACGTTAAACCGAGGTCACATCTGCCTTCTCAGAACCCATAACCACTTTTGTAAGAAGAGTTCACCTGGGAGCAATATTTATCCCTCATCCACCATCACTGAAACAGATGATCTGGTCATTATCACATTGCTGTTTGTGGGAGCTTGCTGTGCACAAATTGGCTGCCGCGTTTCCTACATTACAACAGTGACTGCATTTCAACAATACTTCATTGGCTGTGTTTTGGGACGCCCTGAGGTGGTGGAAGTCGCTGTAGAAATGCAAATTCTTCCTTTTTTTGGACTCTTCTTACTCAGTGCGGCTGTCCTTTGTCGTCCCACTGCTTGTACCTGCTGCCTTCACTCACAGGATCGTCACTTTCTCTCTCTCTCTCGCCTTTTCTTCATCTCTCTCTCTCTCTTGCGAGAACTGCTCGTCTCGTTTGGTCACCAGTTTCACAATGAATGTTACACATCTGATCGCACACTTCTCTCACTGAGTACCCAGGGCCACTATCTCAGGTTTGGATCTGAGGGGGCCAGGCAGACTGAGTATGTGAAATATATATATATATATATACATACACATATATACGTCTGAAATAAATTCAGAAAGTGTCACACCTCTTGGGGTTGCTTTCGAACCGATTAGTTGCTTTGGCGACGGGGGAGGGGAGCATTTCACTGCGCTCCGTGTGAACAGAACTGGGTAACGTCTGAAGCAGAAACGGAGTGAGAGGTGACGGAGAGTTGGAGCAGCAAGATCCAAGAACCGCTGGAGGAAGCCTCCTGCCGTAGCCTCGGCTCGGGGCAATAAAGTGGTTCCGACTGTGGTTCCAGCGCCTCGAACTCTTCCCACATCCAATCCTCGGATTTGAAGGTACCCGACCTCTGAATGAATGGCGCGCCGCCGACACAACTGAGTCACTGTGGCTTGAAGGTTTTTTTTTTTAAAACCACGGTTAACTCTTTCGTGAGCCGAGGCCTGCTTATCAGCAGTGTTTGAAATCTTTCCATCTGCTGCCCCGTGTCCGAACTCACACCCAGTCCCGTTCACCAATCACACTGTGCTCGCTGACCTACACTGGCTCCCGGTCCCGCAACGCCTCGATTTTAAAATTCTCATCCTTGTTTTCAAAGCCCTCCCTGGCCTCCTCGCCCCCCCTTCCTATCTCTGTAACCTCCTCCAGCCCCTACAACCCTCCCTATCTCTGTAACCTCCTCCAGCCCCTACAACCCTCCCTATCTCTGTAACCTCCTCCAGCCCCTACAACACTCCCTATCTCTGTAACCTCCTCCAGCCCCTACAACCCTCCCTATCTCTGTAACCTCCTCCAGCCCCTACAACCCTCCCTATCTCTGTAACCTCCTCCAGCCCCTACAACACTCCCTATCTCTGTAACCTCCTCCAGCCCCTACAACCCTCCCTATCTCTGTAACCTCCTCCAGCCCCTACAACCCTCTCTCTCTCTGTAACCTCCTCCAGCCCCTACAACCCTCCCTATCTCTGTAACCTCCTCCAGCCCCTACAACCCTCCCTATCTCTGTAACCTCCTCCAGCCCCTACAACTCTCCCTATCTCTGTAACCTCCTCCAGCCCCACAACCCTCCCTATCTCTGTAACCTCCTCCAGCCCCAACAACCCCCCCTATCTCTGTAACCTCCTCCAGCCCCTACACCCCTCTCTCTCTCTGTAACCTCCTCCAGCCCCTACAACCCTCCCTATCTCTGTAACCTCCTCCAGCCCCACAACCCTCCCTATCTCTGTAACCTCCTCCAGCCCCCTACACCCCTCCCTATCTCTGTACCCTCCTCCAGCCCCTACACCCCTCCCTATCTCTGTAACCTCCTCCAGCCCCACAACCCTCCCTATCTCTGTAACCTCCTCCAGACCCACAACCCTCCCTATCTCTGTAACCTCCTCCAGCCCCACAATCCTCCCTATCTCTGTAACCTCCTCCAGCCCCACAACCCTCCCTAGCTCTAACCTCCTCCAGCCCCTACAACCCTCACTATCTCTGTAACCTCCTCCAGCCCCTATAACCCTCCGAGATCTCTGCGCTCCTCCAATTCTGGCCTCTTGCTCATCCCCCGATTTCCATCGCTCCACCATTGGCGGCCGTGCCTTCAGCTGCCTGGGCCCCGAGCTCTGGAATTCCCTCCCTCAACCTCACCGCCTCCTTTAAGACGCTCCTTAAAACCTAACCCATTGATCAAGCTTTTGGTCGCCTGTCCTACTATCTCCTAATGTGGCTCGGTGTCACATTTTGTCTGATTTACGCTCCTGTGAAGCGCCCTGGGAGATTTTATTATGTTAAAGGCGCTGTATAAAAGCAAGTTGTTGTTGATCTCCAGACCTGTAGTTTCCAGCAGCAGTTATTGGACAGTGTATGGTGTAGAGTGCAGGGGTTATTGGGGACAGTGTATGGTGTAGAGTGCGGGGGTTATTGGGGACAGTGTATGGTGTAGAGTGCGGGGATTATTGGGGACAGTGTATGGTGTAGAGTGCGGGGATTATTGGGGACAGTGTATGGTGTAGAGTGCGGGGGTTATTGGACAGTGTTTGGTGTAGAGTGCGGGGGTTATTGGACAGTGTATGGTGTAGAGTGCGGGGGTTATTGGACAGTGTTTGGTGTAGAGTGCGGGGGTTATTGGGGACAGTGTATGGTGTAGAGTGCGGGGGTTATTGGACAGTGTATGGTGTAGAGTGCGGGGGTTATTGGGGACAGTGTATGGTGTAGAGTGCGGGGGTTATTGGGACAGTGTATGGTGTAGAGTGCGGGGGTTATTGGACAGTGTATGGTGTAGAGTGCGGGGGTTATTGGACAGTGTTTGGTGTAGAGTGCGGGGGTTATTGGACAGTGTATGGTGTAGAGTGCGGGGGTTATTGGGGACAGTGTATGGTGTAGAGTGCGGGGTTTATTGGGGACAGTGTATGGTGTAGAGTGCGGGGTTTATTGGGGACAGTGTTTGGTGTAGAGTGCGGGGGTTATTGGACAGTGTATGGTGTAGAGTGCGGGGGTTCTTGGACAGTGTATGGTGTAGAGTGCGGGGGTTATTGGGGACAGTGTATGGTGTAGAGAGCGGGGGTTATTGGGGACAGTGTATGGTGTAGAGTGCGGGGATTATTGGGGACAGTGTATGGTGTAGAGTGCGGGGGTTATTGGACAGTGTATGGTGTAGAGTGCGGGGGTTATTGGGGACAGTGTATGGTGTAGAGTGCGGGGGTTATTGGACAGTGTATGGTGTAGAGTGCGGGGTTTATTGGGGACAGTGTATGGTGTAGAGTGCGGGGGTTATTGGACAGTGTATGGTGTAGAGTGCGGGGGTTATTGGGGACAGTGTTTGGTGTAGAGTGCGGGGGTTATTGGGGACAGTGTATGGTGTAGAGTGCGGGGGTTATTCGACAGTGTTTGGTGTAGAGTGTGGGGGTTATTGGGGACAGTGTATGGTGTAGAGTGCGGGGGTTATTGGACAGTGTATGGTGTAGAGTGCGGGGGTTATTGGACAGTGTATGGTGTAGAGTGCGGGGGTTATTGGGGACAGTGTATGGTGTAGAGTGCGGGGGGTTATTGGACAGTGTATGGTGTAGAGTGCGGGGGTTATTGGACAGTGTATGGTGTAGAGTGCGGGGGTTATTGGACAGTGTTTGGTGTAGAGTGCGGGGGTTATTGGACAGTGTATGGTGTAGAGTGTGGGGGTTATTGGACAGTGTATGGTGTAGAGTGCGGGGGTTATTGGACAGTGTATGGTGTAGAGTGCGGGGGTTATTGGGGACAGTGTATGGTGTAGATTGCGGGGGTTATTGGGGACAGTGTATGGTGTAGAGTGCGGGGGTTATTGGGGACAGTGTATGGTGTAGAGTGCGGGGGTTATTGGGGACAGTGTATGGTGTAGAGTGCGGGGGTTATTGGGGACAGTGTATGGTGTAGAGTGCGGGGGTTATTGGGGACAGTGTTTGGTGTAGAGTGCGGGGGTTATTGGACAGTGTATGGTGTAGAGTGCGGGGGTTATTGGGGACAGTGTATGGTGTAGAGTGCGGGGGTTATTGGACAGTGTATGGAGTAGAGTGCGGGGGTTATTGGGACAGTGTATGGTGTAGAGTGCGGGGGTTATTGGGGACAGTGTATGGTGTAGAGTGCGGGGGTTATTGGGGACAGTGTATGGTGTAGAGTGGGGGGGTTATTGGACAGTGTATGGTGTAGAGTGCGGGGGTTATTGGACAGTGTATGGTGTAGAGTGCGGGGGTTATTGGACAGTGTTTGGTGTAGAGTGCGGGGGTTATTGGACAGTGTTTGGTGTAGAGTGCGGGGGTTATTGGACAGTGTATGGTGTAGAGTGCGGGGGTTATTGGACAGTGTATGGTGTAGAGTGCGGGGGTTATTGGACAGTGTATGGTGTAGAGTGCGGGGGTTATTGGGACAGTGTATGGTGTAGAGTGCGGGGGTTATTGGACAGTGTTTGGTGTAGAGTGCGGGGGTTATTGGACAGTGTATGGTGTAGAGTGCGGGGGTTATTGGGGACAGTGTATGGTGTAGAGTGCGGGGGTTATTGGGGACAGTGTATGGTGTAGAGTGCGGGGGTTATTGGACAGTGTATGGTGTAGAGTGCGGGGGTTATTGGACAGTGTATGGTGTAGAGTGCGGGGGTTATTGGGACAGTGTATGGTGTAGAGTGCGGGGGTTATTGGGACAGTGTTTGGTGTAGAGTGCGGGGGTTATTGGACAGTGTATGGTGTAGAGTGCGGGGGTTATTGGGACAGTGTATGGTGTAGAGTGCGGGGGTTATTGGGGACAGTGTATGGTGTAGAGTGCGGGGGTTATTGGGGACAGTGTATGGTGTAGAGTGCGGGGGTTATTGGACAGTGTATGGTGTAGAGTGCGGGGGTTATTGGACAGTGTATGGTGTAGAGTGCGGGGGTTATTGGACAGTGTATGGTGTAGAGTGCGGGGGTTATTGGACAGTGTATGGTGTAGAGTGCGGGGGTTATTGGACAGTGTATGGTGTAGAGTGCGGGGGTTATTGGGACAGTGTATGGTGTAGAGTGCGGGGGTTATTGGACAGTGTATGGTGTAGAGTGCGGGGGTTATTGGACAGTGTATGGTGTAGAGTGCGGGGGTTATTGGACAGTGTATGGTGTAGAGTGCGGGGGTTATTGGACAGTGTATGGTGTAGAGTGCGGGGGTTATTGGACAGTGTATGGTGTAGAGTGCGGGGGTTATTGGGGACAGTGTATGGTGTAGAGTGCGGGGGTTATTGGACAGTGTATGGTGTAGAGTGCGGGGGTTATTGGGACAGTGTATGGTGTAGAGTGCGGGGGTTATGGGACAGTGTATGGTGTAGAGTGCGGGGGTTATTGGGACAGTGTTTGGTGTAGAGTGCGGGGGTTATTGGGACAGTGTATGGTGTAGAGTGCGGGGGTTATTGGGGACAGTGTATGGTGTAGAGTGCGGGGGTTATTGGACAGTGTTTGGTGTAGAGTGCGGGGGTTATTGGACAGTGTATGGTGTAGAGTGCGGGGGTTATTGGGACAGTGTTTGGTGTAGAGTGCGGGGGTTATTGGGGACAGTGTATGGTGTAGAGTGCGGGGGTTATTGGGGACAGTGTATGGTGTAGAGTGCGGGGGTTATTGGGACAGTGTTTGGTGTAGAGTGCGGGGGTTATTGGGGACAGTGTATGGTGTAGAGTGCGGGGGTTATTGGGACAGTGTATGGTGTAGAGTGCGGGGGTTATTGGACAGTGTATGGTGTAGAGTGCGGGGGTTATTGGGGACAGTGTATGGTGTAGAGTGCGGGGGTTATTGGGACAGTGTATGGTGTAGAGTGCGGGGGTTATTGGACAGTGTATGGTGTAGAGTGCGGGGGTTATTGGACAGTGTATGGTGTAGAGTGCGGGGGTTATTGGACAGTGTATGGTGTAGAGTGCGGGGGTTATTGGGGACAGTGTATGGTGTAGAGTGCGGGGGTTATTGGACAGTGTATGGTGTAGAGTGCGGGGGTTATTGGGGACAGTGTATGGTGTAGAGTGCGGGGGTTATTGGGACAGTGTATGGTGTAGAGTGCGGGGGTTATTGGGGACAGTGTATGGTGTAGAGTGCGGGGGTTATTGGACAGTGTATGGTGTAGAGTGCGGGGGTTATTGGACAGTGTATGGTGTAGAGTGCGGGGGTTATTGGGGACAGTGTATGGTGTAGAGTGCGGGGGTTATTGGGACAGTGTATGGTGTAGAGTGCGGGGGTTATTGGACAGTGTATGGTGTAGAGTGCGGGGGTTATTGGACAGTGTATGGTGTAGAGTGCGGGGGTTATTGGGGACAGTGTATGGTGTAGAGTGCGGGGGTTATTGGGACAGTGTATGGTGTAGAGTGCGGGGGTTATTGGGACAGTGTATGGTGTAGAGTGCGGGGGTTATTGGACAGTGTATGGTGTAGAGTGCGGGGGTTATTGGACAGTGTATGGTGTAGAGTGCGGGGGTTATTGGGGACAGTGTATGGTGTAGAGTGCGGGGGTTATTGGACAGTGTATGGTGTAGAGTGCGGGGGTTATTGGACAGTGTATGGTGTAGAGTGCGGGGGTTATTGGGACAGTGTATGGTGTAGAGTGCGGGGGTTATTGGGACAGTGTATGGTGTAGAGTGCGGGGGTTATTGGGGACAGTGTATGGTGTAGAGTGCGGGGGTTATTGGGGACAGTGTATGGTGTAGAGTGCGGGGGTTATTGGGGACAGTGTATGGTGTAGAGTGCGGGGGTTATTGGGACAGTGTATGGTGTAGAGTGCGGGGGTTATTGGACAGTGTATGGTGTAGAGTGCGGGGGTTATTGGGACAGTGTATGGTGTAGAGTGCGGGGGTTATTGGGACAGTGTATGGTGTAGAGTGCGGGGGTTATTGGACAGTGTATGGTGTAGAGTGCGGGGGTTATTGGGACAGTGTATGGTGTAGAGTGCGGGGGTTATTGGACAGTGTATGGTGTAGAGTGCGGGGGTTATTGGGACAGTGTATGGTGTAGAGTGCGGGGGTTATTGGGACAGTGTATGGTGTAGAGTGCGGGGGTTATTGGACAGTGTATGGTGTAGAGTGCGGGGGTTATTGGACAGTGTATGGTGTAGAGTGCGGGGGTTATTGGACAGTGTATGGTGTAGAGTGCGGGGGTTATTGGGACAGTGTATGGTGTAGAGTGCGGGGGTTATTGGGGACAGTGTATGGTGTAGAGTGCGGGGGTTATTGGGACAGTGTATGGTGTAGAGTGCGGGGGTTATTGGGGACAGTGTATGGTGTAGAGTGCGGGGGTTATTGGACAGTGTATGGTGTAGAGTGCGGGGGTTATTGGGGACAGTGTATGGTGTAGAGTGCGGGGGTTATTGGGGACAGTGTATGGTGTAGAGTGCGGGGGTTATTGGGGACAGTGTATGGTGTAGAGTGCGGGGGTTATTGGGACAGTGTATGGTGTAGAGTGCGGGGGTTATTGGGACAGTGTATGGTGTAGAGTGCGGGGGTTATTGGGGACAGTGTATGGTGTAGAGTGCGGGGGTTATTGGGACAGTGTATGGTGTAGAGTGCGGGGGTTATTGGGGACAGTGTATGGTGTAGAGTGCGGGGGTTATTGGGACAGTGTATGGTGTAGAGTGCGGGGGTTATTGGACAGTGTATGGTGTAGAGTGCGGGGGTTATTGGGACAGTGTATGGTGTAGAGTGCGGGGGTTATTGGGGACAGTGTATGGTGTAGAGTGCGGGGGTTATTGGGACAGTGTATGGTGTAGAGTGCGGGGGTTATTGGGGACAGTGTTTGGTGTAGAGTGCGGGGGTTATTGGACAGTGTATGGTGTAGAGTGCGGGGGTTATTGGGACAGTGTATGGTGTAGAGTGCGGGGGTTATTGGGACAGTGTATGGTGTAGAGTGCGGGGGTTATTGGACAGTGTATGGTGTAGAGTGCGGGGGTTATTGGGGACAGTGTATGGTGTAGAGTGCGGGGGTTATTGGGACAGTGTATGGTGTAGAGTGCGGGGGTTATTGGGGACAGTGTATGGTGTAGAGTGCGGGGGTTATTGGACAGTGTATGGTGTAGAGTGCGGGGGTTATTGGGACAGTGTATGGTGTAGAGTGCGGGGGTTATTGGGACAGTGTATGGTGTAGAGTGCGGGGGTTATTGGGACAGTGTATGGTGTAGAGTGCGGGGGTTATTGGGACAGTGTATGGTGTAGAGTGCGGGGGTTATTGGACAGTGTTTGGTGTAGAGTGCGGGGGTTATTGGGACAGTGTATGGTGTAGAGTGCGGGGGTTATTGGGACAGTGTATGGTGTAGAGTGCGGGGGTTATTGGGACAGTGTATGGTGTAGAGTGCGGGGGTTATTGGGGACAGTGTATGGTGTAGAGTGCGGGGGTTATTGGACAGTGTATGGTGTAGAGTGCGGGGGTTATTGGGACAGTGTATGGTGTAGAGTGCGGGGGTTATTGGACAGTGTATGGTGTAGAGTGCGGGGGTTATTGGACAGTGTATGGTGTAGAGTGCGGGGGTTATTGGGACAGTGTATGGTGTAGAGTGCGGGGGTTATTGGGACAGTGTATGGTGTAGAGTGCGGGGGTTATTGGACAGTGTATGGTGTAGAGTGCGGGGGTTATTGGACAGTGTATGGTGTAGAGTGCGGGGGTTATTGGACAGTGTATGGTGTAGAGTGCGGGGGTTATTGGACAGTGTATGGTGTAGAGTGCGGGGGTTATTGGGACAGTGTATGGTGTAGAGTGCGGGGGTTATTGGGACAGTGTATGGTGTAGAGTGCGGGGGTTATTGGACAGTGTATGGTGTAGAGTGCGGGGGTTATTGGGACAGTGTATGGTGTAGAGTGCGGGGGTTATTGGACAGTGTATGGTGTAGAGTGCGGGGGTTATTGGGGACAGTGTATGGTGTAGAGTGCGGGGGTTATTGGGACAGTGTATGGTGTAGAGTGCGGGGGTTATTGGACAGTGTATGGTGTAGAGTGCGGGGGTTATTGGACAGTGTATGGTGTAGAGTGCGGGGGTTATTGGACAGTGTATGGTGTAGAGTGCGGGGGTTATTGGACAGTGTATGGTGTAGAGTGCGGGGGTTATTGGGGACAGTGTATGGTGTAGAGTGCGGGGGTTATTGGACAGTGTATGGTGTAGAGTGCGGGGGTTATTGGACAGTGTATGGTGTAGAGTGCGGGGGTTATTGGGGACAGTGTATGGTGTAGAGTGCGGGGGTTATTGGGGACAGTGTATGGTGTAGAGTGCGGGGGTTATTGGACAGTGTATGGTGTAGAGTGCGGGGGTTATTGGACAGTGTATGGTGTAGAGTGCGGGGGTTATTGGGACAGTGTATGGTGTAGAGTGCGGGGGTTATTGGACAGTGTATGGTGTAGAGTGCGGGGGTTATTGGACAGTGTATGGTGTAGAGTGCGGGGGTTATTGGGACAGTGTTTGGTGTAGAGTGCGGGGGTTATTGGGACAGTGTATGGTGTAGAGTGCGGGGGTTATTGGACAGTGTATGGTGTAGAGTGCGGGGGTTATTGGGGACAGTGTATGGTGTAGAGTGCGGGGGTTATTGGACAGTGTATGGTGTAGAGTGCGGGGGTTATTGGGACAGTGTATGGTGTAGAGTGCGGGGGTTATTGGACAGTGTATGGTGTAGAGTGCGGGGGTTATTGGGACAGTGTATGGTGTAGAGTGCGGGGGTTATTGGACAGTGTATGGTGTAGAGTGCGGGGGTTATTGGGACAGTGTATGGTGTAGAGTGCGGGGGTTATTGGACAGTGTATGGTGTAGAGTGCGGGGGTTATTGGACAGTGTATGGTGTAGAGTGCGGGGGTTATTGGACAGTGTATGGTGTAGAGTGCGGGGGTTATTGGGGACAGTGTATGGTGTAGAGTGCGGGGGTTATTGGACAGTGTATGGTGTAGAGTGCGGGGGTTATTGGACAGTGTATGGTGTAGAGTGCGGGGGTTATTGGGACAGTGTATGGTGTAGAGTGCGGGGGTTATTGGGGACAGTGTATGGTGTAGAGTGCGGGGGTTATTGGGGACAGTGTATGGTGTAGAGTGCGGGGGTTATTGGACAGTGTATGGTGTAGAGTGCGGGGGTTATTGGGACAGTGTATGGTGTAGAGTGCGGGGGTTATTGGACAGTGTATGGTGTAGAGTGCGGGGGTTATTGGGGACAGTGTATGGTGTAGAGTGCGGGGGTTATTGGGGACAGTGTATGGTGTAGAGTGCGGGGGTTATTGGGACAGTGTATGGTGTAGAGTGCGGGGGTTATTGGGACAGTGTATGGTGTAGAGTGCGGGGGTTATTGGGGACAGTGTATGGTGTAGAGTGCGGGGGTTATTGGGGACAGTGTATGGTGTAGAGTGCGGGGGTTATTGGGACAGTGTATGGTGTAGAGTGCGGGGGTTATTGGGGACAGTGTATGGTGTAGAGTGCGGGGGTTATTGGGGACAGTGTATGGTGTAGAGTGCGGGGGTTATTGGGACAGTGTTTGGTGTAGAGTGCGGGGGTTATTGGACAGTGTATGGTGTAGAGTGCGGGGGTTATTGGGACAGTGTATGGTGTAGAGTGCGGGGGTTATTGGACAGTGTATGGTGTAGAGTGCGGGGGTTATTGGACAGTGTATGGTGTAGAGTGCGGGGGTTATTGGGACAGTGTATGGTGTAGAGTGCGGGGGTTATTGGGACAGTGTATGGTGTAGAGTGCGGGGGTTATTGGACAGTGTATGGTGTAGAGTGCGGGGGTTATTGGACAGTGTATGGTGTAGAGTGCGGGGGTTATTGGGACAGTGTATGGTGTAGAGTGCGGGGGTTATTGGGGACAGTGTATGGTGTAGAGTGCGGGGGTTATTGGACAGTGTATGGTGTAGAGTGCGGGGGTTATTGGACAGTGTATGGTGTAGAGTGCGGGGGTTATTGGACAGTGTATGGTGTAGAGTGCGGGGGTTATTGGACAGTGTATGGTGTAGAGTGCGGGGGTTATTGGACAGTGTATGGTGTAGAGTGCGGGGGTTATTGGGGACAGTGTATGGTGTAGAGTGCGGGGGTTATTGGACAGTGTATGGTGTAGAGTGCGGGGGTTATTGGACAGTGTATGGTGTAGAGTGCGGGGGTTATTGGGACAGTGTATGGTGTAGAGTGCGGGGGTTATTGGACAGTGTATGGTGTAGAGTGCGGGGGTTATTGGGACAGTGTATGGTGTAGAGTGCGGGGGTTATTGGGACAGTGTATGGTGTAGAGTGCGGGGGTTATTGGGACAGTGTATGGTGTAGAGTGCGGGGGTTATTGGGACAGTGTATGGTGTAGAGTGCGGGGGTTATTGGACAGTGTATGGTGTAGAGTGCGGGGGTTATTGGGACAGTGTATGGTGTAGAGTGCGGGGGTTATTGGGACAGTGTATGGTGTAGAGTGCGGGGGTTATTGGACAGTGTATGGTGTAGAGTGCGGGGGTTATTGGACAGTGTTTGGTGTAGAGTGCGGGGGTTATTGGACAGTGTATGGTGTAGAGTGCGGGGGTTATTGGGACAGTGTATGGTGTAGAGTGCGGGGGTTATTGGACAGTGTATGGTGTAGAGTGCGGGGGTTATTGGACAGTGTATGGTGTAGAGTGCGGGGGTTATTGGACAGTGTATGGTGTAGAGTGCGGGGGTTATTGGACAGTGTATGGTGTAGAGTGCGGGGGTTATTGGACAGTGTATGGTGTAGAGTGCGGGGGTTATTGGACAGTGTATGGTGTAGAGTGCGGGGGTTATTGGACAGTGTATGGTGTAGAGTGCGGGGGTTATTGGACAGTGTATGGTGTAGAGTGCGGGGGTTATTGGACAGTGTATGGTGTAGAGTGCGGGGGTTATTGGGACAGTGTATGGTGTAGAGTGCGGGGGTTATTGGGACAGTGTATGGTGTAGAGTGCGGGGGTTATTGGGACAGTGTATGGTGTAGAGTGCGGGGGTTATTGGGACAGTGTATGGTGTAGAGTGCGGGGGTTATTGGGACAGTGTATGGTGTAGAGTGCGGGGGTTATTGGGACAGTGTATGGTGTAGAGTGCGGGGGTTATTGGGACAGTGTATGGTGTAGAGTGCGGGGGTTATTGGACAGTGTATGGTGTAGAGTGCGGGGGTTATTGGACAGTGTATGGTGTAGAGTGCGGGGGTTATTGGGACAGTGTATGGTGTAGAGTGCGGGGGTTATTGGACAGTGTATGGTGTAGAGTGCGGGGGTTATTGGGACAGTGTATGGTGTAGAGTGCGGGGGTTATTGGACAGTGTATGGTGTAGAGTGCGGGGGTTATTGGACAGTGTATGGTGTAGAGTGCGGGGGTTATTGGACAGTGTTTGGTGTAGAGTGCGGGGGTTATTGGACAGTGTATGGTGTAGAGTGCGGGGGTTATTGGGACAGTGTATGGTGTAGAGTGCGGGGGTTATTGGACAGTGTATGGTGTAGAGTGCGGGGGTTATTGGGACAGTGTATGGTGTAGAGTGCGGGGGTTATTGGACAGTGTATGGTGTAGAGTGCGGGGGTTATTGGACAGTGTATGGTGTAGAGTGCGGGGGTTATTGGGGACAGTGTTTGGTGTAGAGTGCGGGGGTTATTGGACAGTGTATGGTGTAGAGTGCGGGGGTTATTGGACAGTGTATGGTGTAGAGTGCGGGGGTTATTGGACAGTGTATGGTGTAGAGTGCGGGGGTTATTGGACAGTGTATGGTGTAGAGTGCGGGGGTTATTGGACAGTGTATGGTGTAGAGTGCGGGGGTTATTGGGGACAGTGTATGGTGTAGAGTGCGGGGGTTATTGGGACAGTGTATGGTGTAGAGTGCGGGGGTTATTGGACAGTGTATGGTGTAGAGTGCGGGGGTTATTGGGGACAGTGTATGGTGTAGAGTGCGGGGGTTATTGGACAGTGTATGGTGTAGAGTGCGGGGGTTATTGGGGACAGTGTATGGTGTAGAGTGCGGGGGTTATTGGACAGTGTATGGTGTAGAGTGCGGGGGTTATTGGGGACAGTGTATGGTGTAGAGTGCGGGGGTTATTGGACAGTGTATGGTGTAGAGTGCGGGGGTTATTGGACAGTGTATGGTGTAGAGTGCGGGGGTTATTGGACAGTGTATGGTGTAGAGTGCGGGGGTTATTGGACAGTGTATGGTGTAGAGTGCGGGGGTTATTGGACAGTGTATGGTGTAGAGTGCGGGGGTTATTGGGGACAGTGTATGGTGTAGAGTGCGGGGGTTATTGGACAGTGTATGGTGTAGAGTGCGGGGGTTATTGGGACAGTGTATGGTGTAGAGTGCGGGGGTTATTGGACAGTGTATGGTGTAGAGTGCGGGGGTTATTGGGACAGTGTATGGTGTAGAGTGCGGGGGTTATTGGGACAGTGTATGGTGTAGAGTGCGGGGGTTATTGGACAGTGTATGGTGTAGAGTGCGGGGGTTATTGGACAGTGTATGGTGTAGAGTGCGGGGGTTATTGGACAGTGTATGGTGTAGAGTGCGGGGGTTATTGGACAGTGTATGGTGTAGAGTGCGGGGGTTATTGGGGACAGTGTATGGTGTAGAGTGCGGGGGTTATTGGACAGTGTATGGTGTAGAGTGCGGGGGTTATTGGACAGTGTATGGTGTAGAGTGCGGGGGTTATTGGGGACAGTGTATGGTGTAGAGTGCGGGGGTTATTGGGACAGTGTATGGTGTAGAGTGCGGGGGTTATTGGGACAGTGTATGGTGTAGAGTGCGGGGGTTATTGGACAGTGTATGGTGTAGAGTGCGGGGGTTATTGGACAGTGTATGGTGTAGAGTGCGGGGGTTATTGGACAGTGTATGGTGTAGAGTGCGGGGGTTATTGGGACAGTGTATGGTGTAGAGTGCGGGGGTTATTGGGGACAGTGTATGGTGTAGAGTGCGGGGGTTATTGGGACAGTGTATGGTGTAGAGTGCGGGGGTTATTGGGACAGTGTATGGTGTAGAGTGCGGGGGTTATTGGGACAGTGTATGGTGTAGAGTGCGGGGGTTATTGGGACAGTGTATGGTGTAGAGTGCGGGGGTTATTGGACAGTGTATGGTGTAGAGTGCGGGGGTTATTGGGACAGTGTATGGTGTAGAGTGCGGGGGTTATTGGGACAGTGTATGGTGTAGAGTGCGGGGGTTATTGGACAGTGTATGGTGTAGAGTGCGGGGGTTATTGGACAGTGTATGGTGTAGAGTGCGGGGGTTATTGGGACAGTGTATGGTGTAGAGTGCGGGGGTTATTGGACAGTGTATGGTGTAGAGTGCGGGGGTTATTGGACAGTGTATGGTGTAGAGTGCGGGGGTTATTGGACAGTGTATGGTGTAGAGTGCGGGGGTTATTGGGGACAGTGTATGGTGTAGAGTGCGGGGGTTATTGGGGACAGTGTATGGTGTAGAGTGCGGGGGTTATTGGGACAGTGTATGGTGTAGAGTGCGGGGTTATTGGACAGTGTATGGTGTAGAGTGCGGGGGTTATTGGACAGTGTATGGTGTAGAGTGCGGGGGTTATTGGGACAGTGTATGGTGTAGAGTGCGGGGGTTATTGGGGACAGTGTATGGTGTAGAGTGCGGGGGTTATTGGGACAGTGTATGGTGTAGAGTGCGGGGGTTATTGGACAGTGTATGGTGTAGAGTGCGGGGGTTATTGGACAGTGTATGGTGTAGAGTGCGGGGGTTATTGGACAGTGTATGGTGTAGAGTGCGGGGGTTATTGGGGACAGTGTATGGTGTAGAGTGCGGGGGTTATTGGACAGTGTATGGTGTAGAGTGCGGGGGTTATTGGACAGTGTATGGTGTAGAGTGCGGGGGTTATTGGGACAGTGTATGGTGTAGAGTGCGGGGGTTATTGGACAGTGTATGGTGTAGAGTGCGGGGGTTATTGGACAGTGTATGGTGTAGAGTGCGGGGGTTATTGGACAGTGTATGGTGTAGAGTGCGGGGGTTATTGGACAGTGTATGGTGTAGAGTGCGGGGGTTATTGGACAGTGTATGGTGTAGAGTGCGGGGGTTATTGGGACAGTGTATGGTGTAGAGTGCGGGGGTTATTGGGACAGTGTATGGTGTAGAGTGCGGGGGTTATTGGACAGTGTATGGTGTAGAGTGCGGGGGTTATTGGGACAGTGTATGGTGTAGAGTGCGGGGGTTATTGGACAGTGTATGGTGTAGAGTGCGGGGGTTATTGGGACAGTGTATGGTGTAGAGTGCGGGGGTTATTGGACAGTGTATGGTGTAGAGTGCGGGGGTTATTGGACAGTGTATGGTGTAGAGTGCGGGGGTTATTGGACAGTGTATGGTGTAGAGTGCGGGGGTTATTGGACAGTGTATGGTGTAGAGTGCGGGGGTTATTGGACAGTGTATGGTGTAGAGTGCGGGGGTTATTGGACAGTGTATGGTGTAGAGTGCGGGGGTTATTGGGGACAGTGTATGGTGTAGAGTGCGGGGGTTATTGGACAGTGTATGGTGTAGAGTGCGGGGGTTATTGGGACAGTGTATGGTGTAGAGTGCGGGGGTTATTGGGACAGTGTATGGTGTAGAGTGCGGGGGTTATTGGGACAGTGTATGGTGTAGAGTGCGGGGGTTATTGGGACAGTGTATGGTGTAGAGTGCGGGGGTTATTGGGACAGTGTATGGTGTAGAGTGCGGGGGTTATTGGACAGTGTATGGTGTAGAGTGCGGGGGTTATTGGACAGTGTATGGTGTAGAGTGCGGGGGTTATTGGACAGTGTATGGTGTAGAGTGCGGGGGTTATTGGGGACAGTGTATGGTGTAGAGTGCGGGGGTTATTGGGACAGTGTATGGTGTAGAGTGCGGGGGTTATTGGACAGTGTATGGTGTAGAGTGCGGGGGTTATTGGGGACAGTGTATGGTGTAGAGTGCGGGGGTTATTGGACAGTGTATGGTGTAGAGTGCGGGGGTTATTGGACAGTGTATGGTGTAGAGTGCGGGGGTTATTGGACAGTGTATGGTGTAGAGTGCGGGGGTTATTGGGACAGTGTATGGTGTAGAGTGCGGGGGTTATTGGACAGTGTATGGTGTAGAGTGCGGGGGTTATTGGACAGTGTATGGTGTAGAGTGCGGGGGTTATTGGACAGTGTATGGTGTAGAGTGCGGGGTTATTGGACAGTGTTGGTGTAGAGTGCGGGGGTTATTGGGACAGTGTATGGTGTAGAGTGCGGGGGTTATTGGACAGTGTATGGTGTAGAGTGCGGGGGTTATTGGACAGTGTATGGTGTAGAGTGCGGGGGTTATTGGACAGTGTATGGTGTAGAGTGCGGGGGTTATTGGGACAGTGTATGGTGTAGAGTGCGGGGGTTATTGGACAGTGTATGGTGTAGAGTGCGGGGGTTATTGGACAGTGTATGGTGTAGAGTGCGGGGGTTATTGGACAGTGTATGGTGTAGAGTGCGGGGGTTATTGGACAGTGTATGGTGTAGAGTGCGGGGGTTATTGGACAGTGTATGGTGTAGAGTGCGGGGGTTATTGGACAGTGTATGGTGTAGAGTGCGGGGGTTATTGGACAGTGTATGGTGTAGAGTGCGGGGGTTATTGGACAGTGTATGGTGTAGAGTGCGGGGGTTATTGGACAGTGTATGGTGTAGAGTGCGGGGGTTATTGGGACAGTGTATGGTGTAGAGTGCGGGGGTTATTGGACAGTGTATGGTGTAGAGTGCGGGGGTTATTGGGGACAGTGTATGGTGTAGAGTGCGGGGGTTATTGGGGACAGTGTATGGTGTAGAGTGCGGGGGTTATTGGACAGTGTATGGTGTAGAGTGCGGGGGTTATTGGACAGTGTTTGGTGTAGAGTGCGGGGGTTATTGGGACAGTGTATGGTGTAGAGTGCGGGGGTTATTGGGGACAGTGTATGGTGTAGAGTGCGGGGGTTATTGGACAGTGTATGGTGTAGAGTGCGGGGGTTATTGGGGACAGTGTATGGTGTAGAGTGCGGGGGTTATTGGACAGTGTATGGTGTAGAGTGCGGGGGTTATTGGGACAGTGTATGGTGTAGAGTGCGGGGGTTATTGGACAGTGTATGGTGTAGAGTGCGGGGGTTATTGGGACAGTGTATGGTGTAGAGTGCGGGGGTTATTGGGACAGTGTATGGTGTAGAGTGCGGGGGTTATTGGGACAGTGTATGGTGTAGAGTGCGGGGGTTATTGGACAGTGTATGGTGTAGAGTGCGGGGGTTATTGGGACAGTGTATGGTGTAGAGTGCGGGGGTTATTGGACAGTGTATGGTGTAGAGTGCGGGGGTTATTGGGACAGTGTATGGTGTAGAGTGCGGGGGTTATTGGGGACAGTGTATGGTGTAGAGTGCGGGGGTTATTGGACAGTGTATGGTGTAGAGTGCGGGGGTTATTGGGACAGTGTATGGTGTAGAGTGCGGGGGTTATTGGACAGTGTATGGTGTAGAGTGCGGGGGTTATTGGGACAGTGTATGGTGTAGAGTGCGGGGGTTATTGGACAGTGTATGGTGTAGAGTGCGGGGGTTATTGGGACAGTGTATGGTGTAGAGTGCGGGGGTTATTGGACAGTGTATGGTGTAGAGTGCGGGGGTTATTGGACAGTGTATGGTGTAGAGTGCGGGGGTTATTGGGACAGTGTATGGTGTAGAGTGCGGGGGTTATTGGGACAGTGTATGGTGTAGAGTGCGGGGTTATTGGGGACAGTGTATGGTGTAGAGTGCGGGGGTTATTGGACAGTGTATGGTGTAGAGTGCGGGGGTTATTGGACAGTGTATGGTGTAGAGTGCGGGGGTTATTGGGACAGTGTATGGTGTAGAGTGCGGGGGTTATTGGGACAGTGTATGGTGTAGAGTGCGGGGGTTATTGGACAGTGTATGGTGTAGAGTGCGGGGGTTATTGGACAGTGTATGGTGTAGAGTGCGGGGGTTATTGGACAGTGTATGGTGTAGAGTGCGGGGTTATTGGGACAGTGTATGGTGTAGAGTGCGGGGGTTATTGGACAGTGTATGGTGTAGAGTGCGGGGGTTATTGGACAGTGTATGGTGTAGAGTGCGGGGGTTATTGGACAGTGTATGGTGTAGAGTGCGGGGTTATTGGGACAGTGTATGGTGTAGAGTGCGGGGGTTATTGGACAGTGTATGGTGTAGAGTGCGGGGGTTATTGGACAGTGTATGGTGTAGAGTGCGGGGGTTATTGGGGACAGTGTATGGTGTAGAGTGCGGGGGTTATTGGACAGTGTATGGTGTAGAGTGCGGGGGTTATTGGACAGTGTATGGTGTAGAGTGCGGGGGTTATTGGACAGTGTATGGTGTAGAGTGCGGGGGTTATTGGGGACAGTGTATGGTGTAGAGTGCGGGGTTATTGGGGACAGTGTATGGTGTAGAGTGCGGGGGTTATTGGGACAGTGTATGGTGTAGAGTGCGGGGGTTATTGGACAGTGTATGGTGTAGAGTGCGGGGGTTATTGGACAGTGTATGGTGTAGAGTGCGGGGGTTATTGGACAGTGTATGGTGTAGAGTGCGGGGGTTATTGGGGACAGTGTATGGTGTAGAGTGCGGGGGTTATTGGACAGTGTATGGTGTAGAGTGCGGGGGTTATTGGACAGTGTATGGTGTAGAGTGCGGGGGTTATTGGACAGTGTATGGTGTAGAGTGCGGGGGGTTTTTGGGACAGTGTATGGTGTAGAGTGCGGGGGTTATTGGACAGTGTATGGTGTAGAGTGCGGGGGTTATTGGACAGTGTATGGTGTAGAGTGCGGGGGTTATTGGACAGTGTATGGTGTAGAGTGCGGGGGTTATTGGGACAGTGTATGGTGTAGAGTGCGGGGGTTATTGGGACAGTGTATGGTGTAGAGTGCGGGGGTTATTGGGACAGTGTATGGTGTAGAGTGCGGGGGTTATTGGACAGTGTATGGTGTAGAGTGCGGGGGTTATTGGACAGTGTATGGTGTAGAGTGCGGGGGTTATTGGGACAGTGTATGGTGTAGAGTGCGGGGGTATTGGGACAGTGTATGGTGTAGAGTGCGGGGGTTATTGGGACAGTGTATGGTGTAGAGTGCGGGGGTTATTGGGACAGTGTATGGTGTAGAGTGCGGGGGTTATTGGGACAGTGTATGGTGTAGAGTGCGGGGGTTATTGGACAGTGTATGGTGTAGAGTGCGGGGGTTATTGGGACAGTGTATGGTGTAGAGTGCGGGGGTTATTGGGACAGTGTATGGTGTAGAGTGCGGGGGTTATTGGACAGTGTATGGTGTAGAGTGCGGGGTTATTGGACAGTGTATGGTGTAGAGTGCGGGGGTTATTGGGACAGTGTATGGTGTAGAGTGCGGGGGTTATTGGACAGTGTATGGTGTAGAGTGCGGGGTTATTGGGACAGTGTATGGTGTAGAGTGCGGGGGTTATTGGACAGTGTATGGTGTAGAGTGCGGGGGTTATTGGACAGTGTATGGTGTAGAGTGCGGGGGTTATTGGACAGTGTATGGTGTAGAGTGCGGGGGTTATTGGACAGTGTATGGTGTAGAGTGCGGGGGTTATTGGACAGTGTATGGTGTAGAGTGCGGGGGTTATTGGACAGTGTATGGTGTAGAGTGCGGGGGTTATTGGACAGTGTATGGTGTAGAGTGCGGGGGTTATTGGGACAGTGTATGGTGTAGAGTGCGGGGGTTATTGGGACAGTGTATGGTGTAGAGTGCGGGGGTTATTGGACAGTGTATGGTGTAGAGTGCGGGGGTTATTGGACAGTGTATGGTGTAGAGTGCGGGGGTTATTGGACAGTGTATGGTGTAGAGTGCGGGGGTTATTGGACAGTGTATGGTGTAGAGTGCGGGGGGTTATTGGGGACAGTGTATGGTGTAGAGTGCGGGGGTTATTGGACAGTGTATGGTGTAGAGTGCGGGGGTTATTGGGGACAGTGTATGGTGTAGAGTGCGGGGGTTATTGGGACAGTGTATGGTGTAGAGTGCGGGGGTTATTGGACAGTGTATGGTGTAGAGTGCGGGGGTTATTGGACAGTGTATGGTGTAGAGTGCGGGGGTTATTGGGGACAGTGTATGGTGTAGAGTGCGGGGGTTATTGGGGACAGTGTATGGTGTAGAGTGCGGGGGTTATTGGGGACAGTGTATGGTGTAGAGTGCGGGGGTTATTGGACAGTGTATGGTGTAGAGTGCGGGGGTTATTGGACAGTGTATGGTGTAGAGTGCGGGGGTTATTGGACAGTGTATGGTGTAGAGTGCGGGGGTTATTGGGACAGTGTATGGTGTAGAGTGCGGGGGTTATTGGACAGTGTATGGTGACAGTGCGGGGGTTATTGGGACAGTGTATGGTGTAGAGTGCGGGGTTATTGGACAGTGTATGGTGTAGAGTGCGGGGGTTATTGGGACATGTATGGTGTAGAGTGCGGGGGGTTATTGGACAGTGTATGGTGTAGAGTGCGGGGGTTATTGGGACAGTGTATGGTGTAGAGTGCGGGGGTTATTGGACAGTGTATGGTGTAGAGTGCGGGGGTTATTGGACAGTGTATGGTGTAGAGTGCGGGGGTTATTGGGACAGTGTATGGTGTAGAGTGCGGGGGGTTATTGGGGACAGTGTATGGTGTAGAGTGCGGGGGTTATTGGACAGTGTTTGGTGTAGAGTGCGGGGGTTATTGGACAGTGTATGGTGTAGAGTGCGGGGGTTATTGGACAGTGTATGGTGTAGAGTGCGGGGGTTATTGGACAGTGTATGGTGTAGAGTGCGGGGGTTATTGGACAGTGTATGGTGTAGAGTGCGGGGGTTATTGGACAGTGTATGGTGTAGAGTGCGGGGTTATTGGACAGTGTATGGTGTAGAGTGCGGGGGTTATTGGGACAGTGTATGGTGTAGAGTGCGGGGGTTATTGGGGACAGTGTATGGTGTAGAGTGCGGGGGTTATTGGGGACAGTGTATGGTGTAGAGTGCGGGGGTTATTGGGACAGTGTATGGTGTAGAGTGCGGGGGTTATTGGACAGTGTATGGTGTAGAGTGCGGGGGTTATTGGGACAGTGTTATGGTGTAGAGTGCGGGGTTTATTGGACAGTGTATGGTGTAGAGTGCGGGGGTTATTGGGGACAGTGTATGGTGTAGAGTGCGGGGGTTATTGGGACAGTGTATGGTGTAGAGTGCGGGGTTATTGGGACAGTGTATGGTGTAGAGTGCGGGGGTTATTGGACAGTGTTTGGTGTAGAGTGCGGGGGTTATTGGGACAGTGTATGGTGTAGAGTGCGGGGGTATTGGGACAGTGTATGGTGTAGAGTGCGGGGGTTATTGGGACAGTGTATGTGTAGAGTGCGGGGGTTATTGGGACAGTGGTATGGTGTAGAGTGCGGGGGTTATTGGGGACAGTGTATGGTGTAGAGTGCGGGGGTTATTGGGACAGTGTATGGTGTAGAGTGCGGGGGTTATTGGACAGTGTATGGTGTAGAGTGCGGGGGTTATTGGACAGTGTATGGTGTAGAGTGCGGGGGTTATTGGGACAGTGTATGGTGTAGAGTGCGGGGGTTATTGGACAGTGTATGGTGTAGAGTGCGGGGGTTATTGGGACAGTGTATGGTGTAGAGTGCGGGGGTTATTGGGACAGTGTATGGTGTAGAGTGCGGGGGTTATTGGGACAGTGTATGGTGTAGAGTGCGGGGGTTATTGGACAGTGTATGGTGTAGAGTGCGGGGGGTTATTGGGGACAGTGTATGGTGTAGAGTGCGGGGGTTATTGGGGACAGTGTATGGTGTAGAGTGCGGGGGTTATTGGGGACAGTGTATGGTGTAGAGTGCGGGGGTTATTGGGGACAGTGTATGGTGTAGAGTGCGGGGGTTATTGGACAGTGTATGGTGTAGAGTGCGGGGGTTATTGGACAGTGTATGGTGTAGAGTGCGGGGGTTATTGGACAGTGTATGGTGTAGAGTGCGGGGGTTATTGGACAGTGTATGGTGTAGAGTGCGGGGGTTATTGGGACAGTGTATGGTGTAGAGTGCGGGGGTTATTGGACAGTGTATGGTGTAGAGTGCGGGGGTTATTGGACAGTGTATGGTGTAGAGTGCGGGGGTTATTGGGGACAGTGTATGGTGTAGAGTGCGGGGGTTATTGGGGACAGTGTATGGTGTAGAGTGCGGGGGTTATTGGACAGTGTATGGTGTAGAGTGCGGGGGTTATTGGGACAGTGTATGGTGTAGAGTGCGGGGGTTATTGGACAGTGTTTGGTGTAGAGTGCGGGGGTTATTGGGACAGTGTATGGTGTAGAGTGCGGGGGTTATTGGACAGTGTATGGTGTAGAGTGCGGGGTTATTGGACAGTGTATGGTGTAGAGTGCGGGGGTTATTGGGACAGTGTATGGTGTAGAGTGCGGGGGTTATTGGACAGTGTATGGTGTAGAGTGCGGGGGTTATTGGGACAGTGTATGGTGTAGAGTGCGGGGGTTATTGGACAGTGTATGGTGTAGAGTGCGGGGTTATTGGACAGTGTATGGTGTAGAGTGCGGGGGTTATTGGACAGTGTATGGTGTAGAGTGCGGGGGTTATTGGGACAGTGTATGGTGTAGAGTGCGGGGGTTATTGGGGACAGTGTATGGTGTAGAGTGCGGGGGTTATTGGGGACAGTGTATGGTGTAGAGTGCGGGGGTTATTGGGACAGTGTATGGTGTAGAGTGCGGGGGTTATTGGACAGTGTATGGTGTAGAGTGCGGGGGTTATTGGGACAGTGTATGGTGTAGAGTGCGGGGGTTATTGGGACAGTGTATGGTGTAGAGTGCGGGGGTTATTGGACAGTGTATGGTGTAGAGTGCGGGGGTTATTGGGACAGTGTATGGTGTAGAGTGCGGGGGTTATTGGGACAGTGTATGGTGTAGAGTGCGGGGGTTATTGGACAGTGTATGGTGTAGAGTGCGGGGGTTATTGGGACAGTGTATGGTGTAGAGTGCGGGGTTATTGGACAGTGTATGGTGTAGAGTGCGGGGGTTATTGGGACAGTGTATGGTGTAGAGTGCGGGGGTTATTGGGACAGTGTATGGTGTAGAGTGCGGGGGTTATTGGACAGTGTTTGGTGTAGAGTGCGGGGGTTATTGGGACAGTGTATGGTGTAGAGTGCGGGGGTTATTGGGGACAGTGTATGGTGTAGAGTGCGGGGGTTATTGGGGACAGTGTATGGGTGTAGAGTGCGGGGGTTATTGGGGACAGTGTATGGTGTAGAGTGCGGGGGTTATTGGGACAGTGTATGGTGTAGAGTGCGGGGGTTATTGGGACAGTGTATGGTGTAGAGTGCGGGGGTTATTGGGACAGTGTATGGTGTAGAGTGCGGGGGTTATTGGGGACAGTGTATGGTGTAGAGTGCGGGGTTATTGGACAGTGTATGGTGTAGAGTGCGGGGGATATTGGGGACAGTGTATGGTGTAGAGTGCGGGGGTTATTGGGACAGTGTATGGTGTAGAGTGCGGGGGTTATTGGGACAGTGTATCGGTGTAGAGTGCGGGGGTTATTGGACAGTGTATGGTGTAGAGTGCGGGGGTTTATTGGGACAGTGTATGGTGTAGAGTGCGGGGGGTTATTGGGACAGTGTATGGTGTAGAGTGCGGGGGTTATTGGACAGTTGTATGGTGTAGAGTGCGGGGGTTATTGGGGACAGTGTTTGGTGTAGAGTGCGGGGGTTATTGGGACAGTGTATGGTGTAGAGTGCGGGGGTTATTGGGGACAGTGTATGGTGTAGAGTGCGGGGGTTATTGGGACAGTGTATGGTGTAGAGTGCGGGGGGTTATTGGACAGTGTATGGTGTAGAGTGCGGGGGTTATTGGGGACAGTGTATGGTGTAGAGTGCGGGGGTTATTGACAGTGTTATGGTGTAGAGTGCGGGGGTTATTGGGACAGTGTATGGTGTAGAGTGCGGGGGTTATTGGACAGTGTTGGTGTAGAGTGCGGGGTTATTGGGACAGTGTATGGTGTAGAGTGCGGGGGTTATTGGACAGTGTATGGTGTAGAGTGCGGGGGTTATTGGGGACAGTGTATGGTGTAGAGTGCGGGGTTATTGGACAGTGTTTGGTTGTAGAGTGCGGGGGTTATTGGGACAGTGTATGGTGTAGAGTGCGGGGGTTATTGGACAGTGTATGGTGTAGAGTGCGGGGGTTATTGGGACAGTGTATGGTGTAGAGTGCGGGGGTTATTGGACAGTGTATGGGTGTAGAGTGCGGGGGTTATTGGGACAGTGTATGGTGTAGAGTGCGGGGGTTATTGGACAGTGTAAGGTGTAGAGTGCGGGGGTTATTGGACAGTGTATGGGTAGAGTGCGGGGTTATTGGACAGTGTATGGTGTAGAGTGCGGGGGTTATTGGGGACAGTGTATGGTGTAGAGTGCGGGGGTTATTGGGACAGTGTATGGTGTAGAGTGCGGGGGTTATTGGACAGTGTATGGTGTAGAGTGCGGGGGTTATTGGACAGTGTTTGGTGTAGAGTGCGGGGGTTATTGGACAGTGTATGGTGTAGAGTGCGGGGGTTATTGGACAGTGTATGGTGTAGAGTGCGGGGGTTATTGGACAGTGTATGGTGTAGAGTGCGGGGGTTATTGGGGACAGTGTATGGTGTAGAGTGCGGGGTTATTGGACAGTGTATGGTGTAGAGTGCGGGGGTTATTGGACAGTGTATGGTGTAGAGTGCGGGGGTTATTGGGGACAGTGTATGGTGTAGAGTGCGGGGGTTATTGGACAGTGTATGGTGTAGAGTGCGGGGGTATTGGACAGTGTATGGTGTAGAGTGCGGGGGTTATTGGGGACAGTGTATGGTGTAGAGTGCGGGGGTTAATGGACAGTGTATGGTGTAGAGTGCGGGGGGTTATTGGGACAGTGTATGGTGTAGAGTGCGGGGGTTATTGGACAGTGTATGGTGTAGAGTGCGGGGGTTATTGGACAGTGTATGGTGTAGAGTGCGGGGGGGTATTGGACAGTGTATGGTGTAGAGTGCGGGGGTTATTGGGACAGTGTATGGTGTAGAGTGCGGGGGTTATTGGACAGTGTATGGTGTAGAGTGCGGGGGTTATTGGGACAGTGTATGGTGTAGAGTGCGGGGGTTATTGGGGACAGTGTATGGTGTAGAGTGCGGGGGTTATTGGGGACAGTGTTTGGTGTAGAGTGCGGGGGTTATTGGGACAGTGTATGGTGTAGAGTGCGGGGGTTATTGGGGACAGTGTATGGTGAAGAGTGCGGGGGTTATTGGACAGTGTATGGTGTAGAGTGCGGGGGTTATTGGACAGTGTATGGTGTAGAGTGCGGGGGTTATTGGACAGTGTATGGTGTAGAGTGCGGGGGTTATTGGGGACAGTGTATGGTGTAGAGTGCGGGGGTTATTGGACAGTGTATGGTGTAGAGTGCGGGGTTAATTGGGGACAGTGTATGGTGTTAGAGTGCGGGGGTTATTGGACAGTGTATGGTGTAGAGTGCGGGGGTTATTGGACAGTGTATGGTGTAGAGTGCGGGGGTTATTGGGGACAGTGTATGGTGTAGAGTGCGGGGTTATTGGACAGTGTATGGTGTAGAGTGCGGGGGTTATTGGACAGTGTATGGTGTAGAGTGCGGGGGTTATTGGACAGTGTATGGTGTAGAGTGCGGGGGTTATTGGACAGTGTATGGTGTAGAGTGCGGGGGTTATTGGGACAGTGTATGGTGTAGAGTGCGGGGGTTATTGGGGACAGTGTATGGTGTAGAGTGCGGGGGTTATTGGGACAGTGTATGGTGTAGAGTGCGGGGGTTTATTGGGGACAGTGTATGGTGTAGAGTGCGGGGGTTATTGGGGACAGTGTATGTGTAGAGTGCGGGGGTTATTGGACAGTGTATGGTGTAGAGTGCGGGGGTTATTGGACAGTGTTTGGTGTAGAGTGCGGGGGTTATTGGACAGTGTATGGTGTAGAGTGCGGGGGTTATAGGGGACAGTGTATGGTGTAGAGTGCGGGGGTTATTGGACAGTGTATGGTGTAGAGTGCGGGGGTTATTGGACAGTGTTTGGTGTAGAGTGCGGGGGTTATTGGGACAGTGTATGGTGTAGAGTGCGGGGGTTATTGGACAGTGTATGGTGTAGAGTGCGGGGGTTATTGGGGACAGTGTATGGTGTAGAGTGCGGGGGTTATTGGGACAGTGTTTGGTGTAGAGTGCGGGGGTTATTGGGGACAGTGTATGGTGTAGAGTGCGGGGGTTATTGGGGACAGTGTATGGTGTAGAGTGCGGGGGTTATTGGACAGTGTTGGTGTAGAGTGCGGGGGGTTATTGGGGACAGTGTATGGTGTAGAGTGCGGGGGTTATTGGACAGTGTATGGTGTAGAGTGCGGGGGTTATTGGGACAGTGTATGGTGTAGAGTGCGGGGGTTATTGGGACAGTGTATGGTGTAGAGTGCGGGGTTATTGGACAGTGTATGGTGTAGAGTGCGGGGGTTATTGGACAGTGTATGGTGTAGAGTGCGGGGGTTATTGGACAGTGTATGGTGTAGAGTGCGGGGGTTATTGGGGACAGTGTATGGTGTAGAGTGCGGGGGTTATTGGGACAGTGTATGGTGTAGAGTGCGGGGGTTATTGGGACAGTGTATGGTGTAGAGTGCGGGGGTTATTGGACAGTGTATGGTGTAGAGTGCGGGGGTTATTTGGACAGTGTATGGTGTAGAGTGCGGGGGTTATTGGGGACAGTGTATGGTGTAGAGTGCGGGGGTTATTGGGGACAGTGTATGGTGTAGAGTGCGGGGGTTATGGGGACAGTGTATGGTGTAGAGTGCGGGGGTTATTGGGGACAGTGTATGGTGGTGTAGAGTGCGGGGGTTATTGGACAGTGTATGGTGTAGAGTGCGGGGGTTATTGGACAGTGTATGGTGTAGAGTGCGGGGGTTATTGGGGACAGTGTATGGTGTAGAGTGCGGGGGTTATTGGACAGTGTATGGTGTAGAGTGCGGGGTTATTGGGGACAGTGTATGGTGTAGAGTGCGGGGTTATTGGGACAGTGTATGGTGTAGAGTGCGGGGGTTATTGGACAGTTGTATGGTGTAGAGTGCGGGGGTTATTGGGGACAGTGTATGGTGTAGAGTGCGGGGTTTTGGGGACAGTGTATGGTGTAGAGTGCGGGGGTTATTGGACAGTGTAGGTGTAGAGAGCGGGGGTTATTGGGACAGTGTATGGTGTAGAGTGCGGGGGTTATTGGGGACAGTGTATGGTGTAGAGTGCGGGGGTTATTGGACAGTGTATGGTGTAGAGTGCGGGGGATATTGGGGACAGTGTATGGTGTAGAGTGCGGGGGTTATTGGACAGTGTATGGTGTAGAGTGCGGGGGTTATTGGGGACAGTGTATGGTGTAGAGTGCGGGGTTATTGGACAGTGTATGGTGTAGAGTGCGGGGGTTATTGGACAGTGTATGTGTAGAGTGACGGGGGTTATTGGACAGGTATGGTGTAGAGTTCGGGGGTTATTGGACAGTGTATGGTGTGGAGGTGCGGGGGTTATTGGACAGTGTATGTGTAGAGTGCGGGGGTTATTGGGGACAGTGTATGGTGTAGAGTGCGGGGGTTATTGGACAGTGTTTGGTTTAGAGTGCGGGGGTTATTGGACAGTGTATGGTGTTAGAGTGCGGGGGTTATTGGACCGTGTATGGTGTAGAGTGCGGGGGTTATTGGACAGTGTATGGTGTAGAGTGCGGGGGGGGTTATTGGCCAGTGTACTGGTTTGTAGAGTGCGGGGGTTATTGGGGACAGTGTATGGTGTAGAGTGCGGGGGTTATTGGACAGTGTATGGTGTAGACGAGCGGGGGTTATTGGACAGTGTATGGTGTAGAGTGCCGGGGGTTATTGGACAGTGTATGGTGTAGAGTAGCGGGGTTATGGGGACAGTGTATGGTGTAGAGTGCGGGGGTTATTGGGGACAGTGTATGGTTGTAGAGTGCGGGGGTTATTGGACAGTGTATGGTGTAGAGTCGGGGGGTTATTGGGACAGTGTATGGTGTGTAGAGTGCGGGGGGTTATTGGGACAGTGTATGGTGTAGAAGTGCGGGGGTTATTGGGACAGTGTATGGTGTAGAGTGCGGGGGTTATTGGACAGTGTATGGTGTAGAGTGCGGGGGTTATGGGACAGTGTAATGGTGTAGAGTCGGGGTTTATTGGGGACAGTGTATGGTGTAGAGTGCGGGGGTTATTGGACAGTGTCTGGTGTAGAGTGCGGGGTTATTGGGACAGTGTATGGTTGTAGAGTGCGGGGGGTTATTGGGGACAGTGTATGGTGTAGAGTGCGGGGGTTATTGGGGACAGTGTATGGTGTAGAGTGCGGGGGTTATTGGACAGTGTATGGTGTAGAGTGCGGGGGTTATTGGGACAGTGTATGGTGTAGAGTGCGGGGGTTATTGGACAGTGTATGGTGTAGAGTGCGGGGGTTATTGGACAGTGTATGGTGTAGAGTGCGGGGGTTATTGGGACAGTGTATGGTGTAGAGTGCGGGGGTTATTGGGACAGTGTATGGTGTAGAGTGCGGGGGTTATTGGGACAGTGTATGGTGTAGGAGTGCGGGGGTTATTGGGACAGTGTATGGTGTAGAGTGCGGGGGTTATTGGACAGTGTATGGTGTAGAGTGCGGGGGTTATTGGGACAGTGTATGGGTAGAGTGCGGGGGTTATTGGACAGTGTATGGTGTAGAGTGCGGGGGTTATTGGACAGTGTATGGTGTAGAGTGCGGGGGTTATTGGACAGTGTATGGTGTAGAGTGAGGGGGTTATTGGGACAGTGTATGGTGTAGAGTGCGGGGGTTATTGACAGTGTATGGTGTAGAGTGCGGGGTTATTGGACAGTGTATGGTGTAGAGTGCGGGGGTTATTGGACAGTTGTATGGTGTAGAGTGCGGGGTTATTGGACAGTGTATGGTGTAGAGTGCGGGGGTTATTGGACAGTGTATGGTGTAGAGTGCGGGGGGTTATTGGACAGTGTATGGTGTAGAGTGCGGGGGGTTATTGGACAGTGTATGGTGTAGAGTGCGGGGGTTATTGGACAGTGTATGGTTGTAGAGTGCGGGGGTTATTGGACAGTGTTGGTGTAGAGTGCGGGGGTTATTGGACAGTGAGGGTGTAGAGTGCGGGGGTTATTGGACAGTGTATGGTGTAGAGTGCGGGGGTTATTGGACAGTGTATGGTGTAGAGTGCGGGGGTTATTGGGGACAGTGTATGGTGTAGAGTGCGGGGGTTTTGGACAGTGTATGGTGTAGAGTGCGGGGGGTTATTGGTCAGTGTATGGTGTAAGCTGCGGGGGTTATTGGGGACAGTGTATGGTGTAGAGTGCGGGGGGTATTGGGGCCAGTGTATGGTGTATAGGTGCGTGGGGGGTTTATTGGACTGTGTATGGTTGTAGAGTGCGGGGGTTATTGGACAGTGTATGGTGTAGAGTGCGGGGGGTTATTGGGGACAGTGTTTGGCTGTAGAGTGCGGGGGTTATTGGACTGTGTATGGTGGTTTGAGTGCGGTGTTATTGGACAGTGTATGGTGTAGAGTGCGGGGGTTATTGGACAGTGTAGGGTGTAGAGTGCGGGGGTTATTGGACAGTGTTGGTGTAGAGTGCGGGGGTTATTGGACAGGGTATGGTGTAGAGTGCGGGGGTTTTATTGGGGACAGTGTATGGTGTAGAGTGCGGGGGTTATTGGGACAGTGTCATGGTGTAGAGTGCGGGGGTTATTGGACAGTGTATGGTTGTAGAGTGCGGGGGGGGTTATTGGACAGTGTATGTGTAGAGTGCGGGGGTTATTGGGGACAGTGTATGGTGTAGAAGTGCGGGGGTTATTGGACAGTGTATGGTGTAGAGTGCAGGGGGTTATTGGGACAGTGTATGGTGTAGAGTGCGGGGGTTATTGGGGACAGTGTTTGGTGTAGCAGTGCGGGGTTATTGGACAGTGTATGGTGTCGAGTGCCGGGGGAGTATTGGGACAGTGATAGGTGTACAGAGCGGGGGTTATGGGGACAGGTTTGGCGTAGAGTGTCGGGGGATATTGAGGCCAGTGTATGAGTAGAGTGCAGGGGGATATTGGACAGAGTATGGTGTCGAGTGCGGGGGTATATTGGGGACAGTGTAGGTGTAGAGTGCGGGGGTTATAGGACCGTGATAGAGTAGAGTGCGGGTGTTATTGGGGACCAGTAGTCTGTGTAGATGTGGGGGTTATAGGGGACAGTGTATGGTGTAGAGAGCGGGGGTTATTGGCCAGTGTATGGTGATAGAGTGCGGGGGTTATTGACAGTGATATTGGTGTAGAGAGCGGGGGATATTGGACAAGTGATTGTGTAGAGTAGCGGGGGGTTATTGGGGACAGTGTATGGAGTAAGAGTGTGGGGGTTATTGGGGACAGTGGATGGGTAGAGTGCGGGGGTTATAGGGACAGTGTATGGTGTAGAGTGCGGGGGTTATTGGACAGTGTATGGTGTAGAGTGCGGGGGTTATTGGGACAGTGTATGGTGTAGAGTGCGGGGGTTATTGGGGACAGTGTATGGTGTAGAGTGCGGGGGTTATTGGGGACAGTGTATGGTGTAGAGTGCGGGGGTTATTGGGGACAGTGTATGGTGTAGAGTGCGGGGTTATTGGACAGTGTATGGTGTAGAGTGCGGGGGTTATTGGACAGTGTATGGTGTAGAGTGCGGGGGTTATTGGACAGTGTATGGTGTAGAGTGCGGGGGTTATTGGACAGTGTATGGTAGAGAGGGGGGGGTTTTGGGACAGTGTATGGTGTAGAGTGCGGGGGTTATTGGACAGTGTATGGTGTAGAGTGCGGGGGTTATGGGGACAGTGTATGGTGTAGAGTGCGGGGGTTATTGGACAGTGTATGGTGTAGAGTGCGGGGGTTATTGGGGACAGTGTATGGTGTAGAGTGCGGGGGTTATTGGACAGTGTATGGTGTAGAGTGCGGGGGTTATTGGACAGTGTATGGTGTAGAGTGCGGGGGTTATTGGGACAGTGTATGGTGTAGAGTGCGGGGGTTATTGGGGACAGTGTATGGTGTAGAGTGCGGGGGTTATTGGACAGTGTATGGTGTAGAGTGCGGGGGTTATTGGGACAGTGTATGGTGTAGAGTGCGGGGGTTATTGGACAGTGTATGGTGTAGAGTGCGGGGGTTATTGGACAGTGTATGGTGTAGAGTGCGGGGGTTATTGGGGACAGTGTATGGTGTAGAGTGCGGGGGTTATTGGGGACAGTGTATGGTGTAGAGTGGGGGGTTTTTGGGACAGTGTATGGTGTAGAGTGCGGGGGTTATTGGGGACAGTGTATGGTGTAGAGTGCGGGGGTTATTGGGGACAGTGTATGGTGTAGAGTGCGGGGGTTATTGGGGACAGTGTATGGTGTAGAGTGCGGGGGTTATTGGGGACAGTGTATGGTGTAGAGTGCGGGGGATATGGGCCAGTGTATGGTGTAGAGTGCGGGGGTTATTGGACAGTGTTTGGTGTAGAGTGGCGGGGATATTGACAGTGTTTGGTGTAGAGTGCGGGGGTTATTGGGACCAGTGTATGTGTAGAGTGCGGGGGTTATTGGACAGTGTAGGTGTAGAGTGCGGGGTTATTGGGACAGTGTATGGTGTAGAAGTGCGGGGGTTATTGGACAGTGTATGGTGTAGAGTGCGGGGGTTATTGGGCAGTGTATGGTGTAGAGTGCGGGGGTTATTGGGGACAGTGTATGGTGTAGAGTGCGGTGGGTTATTGGACAGTGTATGGTGTAGAGTGCGGGGGTTACTTGGCCAGTGATATGGTGTAGAGTGCGGGGGTTATTGGACAGTGTATGGTGTAGAGTGCGGGGGTTATTGGACAGTGTATGGTGTAGAGTGCGGGGTTATTGGACAGTGTATGGTGTAGAGTGCGGGGGTTATTGGACAGTGTATGGTGTAGAGTGCGGGGGTTATTGGACAGTGTATGGTGTAGAGTGCGGGGGTTATTGGACAGTGTATGGTGTAGAGTGCGGGGGTTATTGGGGACAGTGTATGGTGTAGAGTGCGGGGGTTATTGGGGACAGTGTATGGTGTAGAGTGCGGGGGTTATTGGGACAGTGTATGGTGTAGAGTGGGGGTTATTGGACAGTGTATGGTGTAGAGTGCGGGGGTTATTGGGGACAGTGTATGGTGTAGAGTGCGGGGGTTATTGGGGACAGTGTATGGTGTAGAGTGCGGGGGTTATTGGACAGTGTATGGTGTAGAGTGCGGGGGTTATTGGACAGTGTATGGTGTAGAGTGCGGGGGTTATTGGGGACAGTGTATGGTGTAGAGTGGGGGGGGGTTGGGGGGTGTATGGTGTAGTAGAGTGCGGGGGTTATTGGGGACAGTGTATGGTGTAGAGTGCGGGGGTTATTTGGACAGTGTATGGTGTAGAGTGCGGGGGTTATTGGACAGTGTATGGTGTAGAGTGCGGGGGGGTTATTGGGACAGTGTATGGTGTAGAGTGCGGGGGTTATTTGGGACAGTGTATGGTGTAGAGTGCGGGGGTTATTGGGACAGTGTATGGTGTAGAGTGCGGGGGTTATTGGGACAGTGTATGGTGTAGAGTGCGGGGGTTATTGGACAGTGTATGGTGTAGAGTGCGGGGGTTATTGGGACAGTGTATGGTGTAGAGTGCGGGGGTTATTGGACAGTGTTTGGTGTAGAGTGCGGGGGTTATTGGACAGTGTATGGTGTAGAGTGCGGGGGTTATTGGGGACAGTGTATGGTGTAGAGTGCGGGGGTTATTGGGGACAGTGTATGGTGTAGAGTGCGGGGGTTATTGGGGACAGTGTATGGTGTAGAGTGCGGGGGTTATTGGGGACAGTGTATGGTGTAGAGTGCGGGGGTTATTGGACAGTGTATGGTGTAGAGTGCGGGGGTTATTGGGACAGTGTATGGTGTAGAGTGCGGGGGTTATTGGACAGTGTATGGTGTAGAGTGCGGGGGTTATTGGGACAGTGTATGGTGTAGAGTGCGGGGGTTATTGGACAGTGTATGGTGTAGAGTGCGGGGGTTATTGGGGACAGTGTATGGTGTAGAGTGCGGGGTTATTGGGGACAGTGTATGGTGTAGAGTGCGGGGGTTATTGGACAGTGTATGGTGTAGAGTGCGGGGGTTATTGGACAGTGTATGGTGTAGAGTGCGGGGGTTATTGGACAGTGTATGGTGTAGAGTGCGGGGGTTATTGGACAGTGTTGGTGTAGAGTGCGGGGGTTATTGGGGACAGTGTATGGTGTAGAGTGCGGGGGTTATTGGGACAGTGTATGGTGTAGAGTGCGGGGGTTATTGGGGACAGTGTATGGTGTAGAGTGCGGGGGTTATGGGGACAGTGTATGGTGTAGAGTGCGGGGGTTATTGGACAGTGTATGGTGTAGAGTGCGGGGGTTATTGGACAGTGTATGGTGTAGAGTGCGGGGGTTATTGGACAGTGTATGGTGTAGAGTGCGGGGGTTATTGGACAGTGTATGGTGTAGAGTGCGGGGTTATTGGGGACAGTGTATGGTGTAGAGTGCGGGGGTTATTGGACAGTGTATGGTGTAGAGTGCGGGGGTTATTGGACAGTGTATGGTGTAGAGTGCGGGGTTATTGGGACAGTGTATGGTGTAGAGTGCGGGGGTTATTGGGACAGTGTATGGTGTAGAGTGCGGGGGTTATTGGGGACAGTGTTATGGTGTAGAGTGCGGGGGTTATTGGACAGTGTATGGTGTAGAGTGCGGGGGTTATTGGGACAGTGTATGGTGTAGAGTGCGGGGGTTATTGGACAGTGTATGGTGTAGAGTGCGGGGGTTATTGGACAGTGTATGGTGTAGAGTGCGGGGGTTATTGGACAGTGTATGGTGTAGAGTGCGGGGGTTATTGGACAGTGTATGGTGTAGAGTGCGGGGGTTATTGGGACAGTGTATGGTGTAGAGTGCGGGGGTTATTGGACAGTGTATGGTGTAGAGTGCGGGGTTATTGGACAGTGTTTGGTGTAGAGTGCGGGGGTTATTGGACAGTGTATGGTGTAGAGTGCGGGGGTTATTGGGGACAGTGTATGGTGTAGAGTGCGGGGGTTATTGGGGACAGTGTATGGTGTAGAGTGCGGGGGTTATTGGGGACAGTGTATGGTGTAGAGTGCGGGGGTTATTGGGGACAGTGTATGGTGTAGAGTGCGGGGGTTATGGGGACAGTGTATGGTGTAGAGTGCGGGGGGTTATTGGACAGTGTATGGTGTAGAGTGCGGGGGTTATTGGACAGTGTATGGTGTAGAGTGCGGGGGTTATTGGACAGTGTATGGTGTAGAGTGCGGGGGTTATTGGGGACAGTGTATGGTGTAGAGTGCGGGG